>MKYO02000750.1:37323-49855 GCA_002013955.2 Citrus medica | reverse complement strand
TCTATACTACAATAGATTCGTGCGCTTGCGAGTACATTAAAATTTGCACAACATATGGTACTCATGATTACCAATGATAAGAAAAAATAATTTAATGACACTGTTCACATGTACGGTACTATTTACGTGTACGGTATTGTTTACGTTACTGTTCATGACACTGTTCACATAGACGAATTGATGACGTGGCATTGACCGATGATGTGACATTGACTGATGATGTGTCACGATCTTGTTGGACTAAAATTCTTATGTACTGTTGATGGTGACGTGGCAGCATATAAGTGGACCAAAACTCTCGCGTACGGTACATGCATCACACGAGATTATTTTCAACCAAACCGCGTCACTGTTCAACCCAGGTCAGACCGTGTTACTGTTCACAGGCGTGGTCAAACCGCGTACTGTTGACTGATGACGTGGCGCAATCTTGAGCGTCAAAACTGTTTTTAATCTGATGGCCATGATTTACTCCATGTATCTATAAAAAAGGGGCCTCCCTCCCCCCTAATTTGATATCTCTTAATTCATTTTTGGGATCCATTTTCTATAATTCATTCTCTATCTTGTATTTTCTACGTATTTTAATAAATTCCCATTTTGCCCCTAGTTCAATTATGAGTAGCTAATTTTCTTTCAAGCTTGGGTTGAAGGTGAAGTCTCAACATGTGTCATGGGCTTTATTTGGTAAATTTATTTTCTCTTCCCCTCTAGTTTTTGTGGATGTTTTGACTTCTCGTCGACAAATAATAATAAGCTTGTCTAGATACCGCCCTGGTTTCACCGGCTCCCTAGTACAAGGTTATTATTATTTGGCACGATAAGCCCTTAGCACCATATTGATTAGAGTGTGGTTCATGAGGTGTGGATTCCCCCCTCATGATTTAATTGGTAATTGGTATTAATAAGGAATATTTAGCCCATGGTGCATGTTGATACGGATCCAGATACCCAAGTACGTTATTTTAATAGATTTCTCTTCAATTTATTCTTATCATTTCAATTCTAATTTTAGAATTTATTCTTGCCATTTCAATTCCAATTTTAGGATAATCTAAGTCACCTTCACCACAAAATCCAACCACCCATTTACAAAATTAATTCTACACATAATTAAAATTCACCTCCTTGTGGGATCGGCACTCATCACCATTGATCTATTCTACAATAGATTCGTGCGCTTGAGAGTTCAATAAAATTTGCACAACAATGCTCCTCATTCGTTGACACCTATCACATGAAGAACAGAAAGTGTAAGCGTCTCGAAATATAGTTGGCCAATAGAAACCACATTGTAAAACTTTAGTAGCTGTTTTCTTAGCACTGAAATGGCCTCCACAAGCTTGTTCATGGCAGAATGAGAGGATATTCTGAATTTCACTTTTTGGGACACATCGTCTAACAATTTGATCTGTACAATACTTGAACAAATATGGTGTTAGTAATATGCCCTAAAGGCCAATCAAATGGTGTTTGTTTGTTTAGGGAATTATTGTATTTGAATAGCATTTTGATATTTATTAAATGGCAAAGTTATCAATATTCATAAATTAATATAATGAATATAGTCCAAGATGTAAAATAGTTAAGGAACACATTCTCGAGTTTGTCGAGAATATGAAACGTGTATCCTTTGTACTATACTTCTAAAATAGTTCCTAGTGGTGGATTTATGATTGGACATTATAAATTCCTACAAACACTAGTATGTGTTATGACTCCTTATGGTATGTGATACTAAAATGGATGGTGAGTTTCATATCATTGACATGAGATGTCAAGTCAAACACATAGGTACTTGTTGAGAGAACTTTGTTAGTAATATGCCCTAAAGGCCAATCAAATGGTGTTTGTTTGTTTAGGGAATTATTGTATTTGAATAGCATTTTGATATTTATTAAATGGCAAAGTTATCAATATTCATAAATTAATATAATGAATATAGTCCAAGATGTAAAATAGTTAAGGAACACATTCTCGAGTTTGTCGAGAATATGAAACGTGTATCCTTTGTACTATACTTCTAAAATAGTTCCTAGTGGTGGATTTATGATTGGACATTATAAATTCCTACAAACACTAGTATGTGTTATGACTCCTTATGGTATGTGATACTAAAATGGATGGTGAGTTTCATATCATTGACATGAGATGTCAAGTCAAACACATAGGTACTTGTTGAGAGAACAAGTTTACTGAACTTGACCAAATATAGTAAGCCATATGGTCTTGAGTGTTAATGGCTTATTATACATTGTATTAGACACTATGTTTAGTAATGGTCTTTAGACCTGAGGCATAACAGATGTCTTATACATAGACATCTCTGATATGTGAATGCATAATGATTGATTCCTAATCACGGAAGAGATCTAGCAATAGCTGTCATGGTTGGCTATGTATGAAGACTAGTGCATGGCCAATATGGAATTCATCACTTTGTAATATACAAAAAGGATGTCCCTATGAGATAATATGAATTGGCATGAGAAATCCTTGGCCAAGGTGAAATATATTTGAAGGAGTTCAAATTATATTTTCATGTCAAGTTCATTTAGATTTGTTTTGAGATAAAGCATAAGTGCTTAACATAATAAACCATAAGCCGTGCTTTTCTCTGGACATGGATGATGAAGAGACCAAGACATAGAGATACAATGGAATAGGTTCTATAGATCCAACAATTCTTGTTATTTGGATGATTGTGATATACTGCTATGTGTCACTCATGACTTGTAGAAACCTTAAGATCAATATTGGTAAAGCGTATTATCAATGCATCTTAAGGTCATTAGAAGAGTTCTAATTGATGACTAAAGAGTTTAGCATCATTTAATGAATAAAGAGTTATCATTAAAATAGTTCTACTACCTTATAACTAAGAACCTAAAAGGTCACACACTAAATAGAAATGAAAAAGGAGTTACTAGAAAATGAGAAGTTAAATTTCCTAATTTTAGGAAAATCAATATTTATATTATAATTCATTGAGAATGAATATATATATAAATATATCTTAAATATGATTTAAGATAGAAATTTAGATGTTCCATAAATAGTTTAAGGAACAAAATAAATTTCATAAATCCTCCATTAAACATTATGCAATATCGAGCACGTAAAATGACCATTTTGGACATGTTCCGGTTCATATATGATTATGGACTTCTAGACCAATTTTGGGTTTAGAATTTTGGGCTTTTATTGGATCTAATATGGATTAAGAGAAAGCATTAGAACATGTCACATAATGAGCCCACATTTAACCATTTGATTTGATCAAAATGGGGTTAATTAATTAATTACGAAATTAATTAATTTAGCTATTTATTTATTTGATTAAATAAAATATTTAAGTGATAAGATCACTTTCAATAAATTATAGCTAAGTGGGTGGGTCTAGCACATGATAATGTTTGGTGCCATTATTAGACATAATGGTGCTTTATTTGGTGGAAGGGGGAATCATCATGAACTAGCATTCATGTTTCTTGATTATCTCTCTCATTTCTAAACGAAATTTCGTGATTCCAAATCCTCTGAACTCCTAGAACATTTCTAAGTGTGGAATAATTAGAGGCATCACAATTAGGGTGCTTAAGGATCTCAGATCGTGGCAAAACAGAAGCTGTTCGTGCAGAGCTGTATTTTCTGGACAGTGTTCGTAGCTTGCTGTTTTCAGTCGTTTTATCCTACCTCACGAAGTCTTTTTCGAAACTGCAAGTGAGGTAATTAAACTTCAATCTTTCCTCTTGATTTTCGTTTTTGAATGAAGCCGATCCGAGGTTTCTAGAGCTTCCGCCGTCTGTTTTAATTTTACTGCGCAAAAGTTGCGATTTTAGAAACCTCATGGACAAATGTTGTCCTTCAATATTAATGTCGTAAAATTTTTTATTTATCATATAAACATAAAAAATTAGAATATTTATTTAAACTAGGACTTAAATTATGCTATTGATGGCCCACGGGCCGCGTGCTTAGCCCACCAATGAAACGTACTTATTACGTGTCTTTTCACGCGTCGTGCTTTGGTCCACCTCTAATCGTGTTGTGCTTTTAAGGTCCGCGTGCCTAAAATTCTAGGCCCAGCACGGCCCACGTGCGTGTCGTGCTGTGCCGCGTGTCCTACTGAAACTAGGGTTGGCAATTTAAGGGCCTGGGCCGGGCTTTGCCAAGCCCAGGACCAGGCCCATATAATGTTAAATAAGCCCAGGCCCTCTCAAAGCCCATCCAAGTTGGGCGGGCTTTGGGCGGGCCGGACCTTGACGGGCCTGGGCTGGGCCTCGGGCCGAGCCCGGGCTTTTACGAATTTTCAAATTTTTTTAAAAAAATAAAACTATAAATTTTCAAAACATAATTATCCAATACATAATACTACAATAGGCTAAAAACTTAAATATAATTCTCTAATACATGATTAGCCAACACAAAATATAAAAATACTAACAATACAAGTACCGTACATAACATACAAATTAACAACTAATATAAAAAAAAAACTAATAGAGATTTACCGATTTAGGAATTTTGACATTTTGTGACAAGACCTTTGCCCTTTCTCTTTGCCCGATTTTTTTATTGTTTTGTTTAATTTTTTTTTTCAATTTTATAATATATTATACATTTTTTAAAATATATATATATATAAAGCCCTTATCCATAATATATATATATATATATATTATTTATTATAAAGCCCGGACTTTTCATTTAAGCCCTTGACTGAGCCCATATGTTATGGGCTTTATTAATTATGAGCCCTTATCCATACTTTCAAGCCACGGGCCGGGCTTAAAGCCCACGGGCCTGGGCCGGGCCTACGCGGGCCTGGGCCGGCCCAGACTTTTCTGCCAACCCTAACTGAACGTACTCGTATCGTGTTGTGTTGTACGGACACGTGCCGTGCCTCGTGCCGCCTAGCCCATTGGCCATCTCTAGCCCTAGTGTAGGCCATTGTAGATAGAAGTGGTAAATGGATGGGCTGGACCGAACTTGGCCAAACCCATGCTTCATGGATCAAGGCTTCCAAAATGTCATTAATTTTACTTTTTTAATATTTCAACATTTATTTTTAAAAAAAAACATAAACTCCCTAGAAAATTGAAGTTTTCAAAATTTACAACTCTATTATGCAATTCCATTGCTCAACATAACATTACTCATTAAAAACTATCAAAACAACACAATTAACGTCACATCTCCATAAACACTAGCAAATACTAACATCATAGATTCATAATAAACCACAATCCACAAACAAAAAATACCCAATAACTAGATTTTTATTTTTTTAAGATTTTAATATAAACATAATAATAAGTAGGCTAAGACTAAGCTCGGGCTTCATTGCTTAAACTAACCAAGACCAGCCAATGATAGATCTAAATTGAAAAATTTAGACCTATATCCACGACCTCACATAGATGGTTATGGTTTAAGACCATAGGATCAGATTGGACCTTTAATCTTTTTTGGCAACCCTAATTGCATGCCTAAGTTATCAAGTTTGTTTACAACTTGATTCCAATTCGTTGATCAAACATAGAAGATATAACAAAATATACAAATGATGCATGTATTTTTCTTTTACATTTTCTCCAAGGTTCCATTCAATATTATTCTTTAATTAAAAAAGGAGGTCCTATACAATTTTCAGGCTTTTCCTTAGGTTATAAAAATTTTGAATCAAATTTTTTAAATATGGTTAAATTGATTCGTGGAAAAATTTAAAAGTTGGACAGAAATTTCTTGGCTTGTTGGCGATCTGTAGTGCTTTGCTAAATTGTTGTCAGTTTGATGATTTGTAGTGCTTTTCTAAATTGTTGTCATTATTTTAAAGTTATGCATATTTTACGAGCTTGCAACGTTTTAGTGTGGTAATTTGTACTATCATACGTAAATAATTATGTACTATCATATAAAGTTAAACTTAATTAAAAGTGACTTGTTAAGGTTTTTGGTAATTTGAATTTTAATGTATCTAATAGAGTGTGGGCCTTTAATGTTTAGAGATTTACAGGTAACTTATATTTCTATGATGGGTTGAAATAAAAACACCTAATGATAACAAGAAATTATCTATATAAGTGGTTAAGGTCTCCTGGTCGCACCTGGTCGCACATATCATTCTACTTTCTTCTAACATCTCATCATTAGAGAGAGTGCAGAGAGAAAATTAAAGAATTCTCTATGATAACTGATGATCTAGAAGCACTAACCACACGACTCTAGAGAGTACTTTAGTATTATGGATTTAGGCACTCATATTTTATTATTGATTCTTGATGATAAAACGTGAATGTTCTTGTAATTTATGTGATGGTTTTCACCAAACAATTTATTGTTCTAACAAGTGGTATCAAAGACTCTTCATGTTGAATCATTGAGAATCAAATTTGTTTTTAATTAATGATTAAATCTTTGGTATTCTTAAATTTAATAATTCTGCTATTATTGAGTGTGAGAACAATTGTTGTTATTTTTAAGGATTAAGAAAAATATTGGGAAATTTGAAATTTTGAAACTCATTTTTTGGGCAATTCGATCTTGAAAGCTTTTTGGTGAAGCAATAGCTGGGCCAATAAGCAAAGCTTGAGGAAAAGAACAAAAGAGGGTGGAAAAAAAAAAAGAAAAGAACGAAACGGCAACGCCTGCAACACAAATTGGATAAGAAGTAAGCAAGAAATGCATTAAAAAAATAGAGTTTGGAAATTTTTTAGGCTTGTTTAGGATTCGGGCTGGGTTGACCAACCTGGTCCAGCCCTGGCCCAATTAATGGTTAGCCCATAACTGTTAACTTTAATTTTGACCCAATTTTTTTTGGGGTAATTTTTACTACAATTTTAAATCCAAATATTGGTGTGATTATATATATATATATAGTAACATGTCACCAAAACGACCCCTCTTAAGAAAATTAAATTATTTTGGAATATAAATAATTGTGCGCATGTGAATATCAATCGGCCCAAAGGAAAATTCATATTTAATAGAATTACATGTACACATGTGTTAATATACTCGTGATAGTTTTCAGTATTTTACATATGAATAAGAAATTAGACCAAAGGAAGATTTATTAGTTGACATATTCTTATTATTAGTTTTTAATTACTACACCAAGACATCACTTACAAGTTAATATTTTATCCAAAGATGAAATATTTATGGAATTCAGTATCTTAAGATAGGGTTTACCTTTATTTGAATTTATTCTTATTTTTAAGGCTTATGTGAGCTTGTTTTGTTTATTTGTTGTTCTCTGTTCAATTATGACTCCTGTTAATATTATTGCTAGCATCAACTCTATTCCTATGTTAAATGGCTCTAACTTCAAGTCATGGTAAAAGAATCTCTTAATAGTTCTTATAGTCATAGATTTTGATCGTGTTAAGGGGTTGATTGTTCCCCAACTCTTATGAATGAGAGTACTATTAATGACAAAAAGGATATGGAAAGGTGAGAGAAATCAAATTGCACTTGGATGATGATTATGAAAAAGGCCATTCTAGAAGCATTCAAGGACTTTATGTCTTTAAGATAACTACGCCTAAGGAATTCCTTGTAGACATTAAAAGTAGGTTTGTCAAGAGCGAAAACACAAAAATAAATACATTCTTGACAAATTTATTTTCAATGAGGTATATGGGCAAAGGATAAGGAAGCTTCAGATAAGGCACCTCAAAAGAGACAATAAAAGAAACTAGGTGATGTAAAAGGTGTTAATTATTTCTTCTATGGAGCGAAAAGGCATACGAAGAAGCGTTGCACCAATTATAATGCGAGGCGTGATAAGAAGGATATACTTCTTAATTTCGTCTATGCTGAGGTTAATTTAACTTCAATACCTAGACACATATGGTGGATAGATTCTAGTGTATGACTCACATCAATGTGTTTATACAAGGTTATTTTAATTGCCGAAGGCCTAGTGATAGTGAAAAATACATGTATGTAAACAATGACAAAATAGTTAAAGTTAAAGCAATTGAAAATTTTAGATTATTATTAAAGTCTGGATTTTATATAGATCTTGATAAAACATTTATAGTACCGTGTTTTAGATGGAACTTGATTTCTACTTCTAGTTTGGACAAATTTGATTTTTCTTATTCATTTGGGAATAAAAAATTTAGTTTGTTTCATGATTCAAAATTAGTTGGATCCAGTTCTTTATCAGGATAATCTTTATTTACTTGATGCAATTGCTTCATTTAATGAATTCATACAATTCAAATACACAAGGTTTAAAGAAAATTAATGAGAATTCGGCTACGTTATGACACAAGAGATTAGATCATATTTCTAGATGAAGAATAGAGAGACTTAAGTCAAACAAAATTCTCGACTCCTCGATTTTACAAATTTTGACATTTGTGTCAATTGTATAAAGGCGAAGCAAAAAAATAAAAGGAGAATTTTAAGACAACATGACTTTGGACGTATTAAAACTCGTACATACAAATATTTGTAGACCGTTCCCTATGGCTACTTGGATTGTTCAACATTATTTATGACGTTTGTGGATGATTTTTCTCAATATAGGTACTTATATCTCCTCCATGAAAAGTTACAGTCCTTAGATATGTTATTAACCATCAGTGCGGACCAGACTAGTGCCTATTCGGGTTCACCTCTGGAACTTACGTCGATGGATTCTCGCCGATATACCTTTGGATAGATCAAAACTTAAAACAGTTTCTTCTAGGTTATATAACCCAAAACAGACTTTCCTTAGTCTAAAATAGGGTACCAAACCAGATTAAAACCATCAAAAGTTTTTTGATGCATAGGATCTTTACTAGAAGGCAAGTGCAGAGCATACTTCCTTAAGCTTTGCAAAATGAACAAACTTAATTCTTTATTCCTTTTCTTTTACTAGAACTTCATTTGCAGAGAGAGAAAGGAGAAGTTAGAAAGACATAGCTTAAACAAACACGAGAGTTTTTATTGGCTTATGGTGGTATATCTTACAATGGAGGGGAGAACTCTTTATATAGAAGAATTCTTGAGGAGATAGGACAGGACCCTATCTTTTACAAAAGTACATCATTACAAAGGACAAAAGATGCTTTAATAATTAAAGCATGACTTTGACAAAAACAAAAGCAAAAGTAAAAGCACATGTCAATAATTATACAGGACAACACATAAAGGAAAACAATATGATTACAACACGACAAACAACTTTATGGAGAGTGGAGATTCATGTACTCATCTTTAGAGGAGCTTTCAGTTTCATATGGGTTATCACGAGAGGTTGTTAGGAAAAAAGTTTTGGAGAGCTTTGGATGCTTACAATGGGGACCATGGCAAGGTGGATAGGGGCAATTTCGTCTATAGTCGGGGATGGAGCCAGGTGTTTGGGTGGCTTTGTCTGCTGTTGTGGGTGTGTGTGGTTGAGGGGGTTGTTGAGATGAAGATCCAGGGTCATGCATGGTTGGCTGTGGAAATTGTTGGAGATGTTGGCTGAGAGGAAGGAATTCTTCCCATGGGTCTTGTGAGTCTTGGTAAAGGAAGTCGGTGAAATCTGGTTTTTCTTCTTTGATAATGATTCATGTGGACTTTGGTTTAGAGATGGTAGATGGAGTAGGGATCATGATAAGGTCATGTTGTGGTCCTAAAGAGGTGTGGAAGATATCTTTGTGTGGTGGAGTTTGGTGATTCAGTTGGCACAGATAATTGTGCAGGGTGGACTGAATTTCATTTTCAATAACTGCTGGGTGTGGAGCAGTAAACCATTCATAAACCTGATCTTGGGTCCAAAAGAGATTTGTGTCAGGATGCTGAAAGTATGGCCTGTGTATGATGAACACGGATGTGAGCATGTGTGCTTCAGAAGTAGGCATATGTTCAAGATTGTAGATCTCTGACAATTGCTGTAGTTTCTTTCTCCACCATGGGAGTGGGGAAAACCATTCCAGTAATGTCCAGGTGAGAGAGGTAGCCTTTTCTGGATCGAGGAGGATGTGGAAAGTGGGAGAGATGGGTAGAATGAGCTTAGTGGCATAAAGAACAGTTAGGCACCAGATGTACCATAACTCATCTTCAGTGATTTCTTTGGAAGGATCAAGGGTTAAACTGGTAAGGAACATGTTTTTGGGGTGAAAGGTGGAAAATAGAAATGAGTCTGCCAAAAGGTAGGCTTTCATGAAGAAACAGAAAATATCTTTTTGGACAAAGTCTTGGATGGAAAAGACAGAAGTGAAAGTTTTGTTAAGGGGAAAGGTTTTCTTGGTGAGGGCCACTGGTGGGAGAGATGTAGCCATGGAAATGATGGGAAAGTGGTAGGTTGTAGAGACCACGGTAAGAGAGTTTTCGGGTTTGGAGAGTCTGGAGAGCATATCAGGGATAAGGTTCTGGGACCCCTTTATATGCTTAACTAAAAAGTCATATTTGGAAAACCAATCTTTGAGTCTGCGTAACATTTTTTCAGGAACAACTTTACCTGTGAAATTGAAAATATTAGGAAAGACTGAACTGTCCATTCTGATAAAAAAATGGTGTCCAATCAGATGATACTTAAACGTTTTGATGCCATTCTTTACCGCTAGGATTTGTTTGAAGATGCTATGGTAGTGCTTCTGTGTGTTAGAACATTGTCCGCTAGCATAAGCGATAAAGTGTTCTTTGCCATTGAGTTCTTCGAGAAGGATGGCACCCCATGATTCATCACTGGCGTCCGTCTGTAATATGCGCTTTCCATCAGCAATCAACTTTAAAGGAGGCGGATTTTGCGCAATCTGCTTGAGAGTAGTGACAACATTTGTGTGGTCAGCATTCCATTCTGGGGGGTTCTTTTTCAATAAGGCCGAGAGATGGCGAGTGTGATGGTCCACATGCGGGATAAAGTCTCTGATGTAATTGATAATACCAAGAAATTGTTGAACGTGCTTTTTAGAAAGAAAGTGAAGCAATTCTTGGGCAATGTGGTTTCCAGGCTGGTAGTGACCATCTTTTATGATCATACTAAGGAATTCATTAAATGTCAGTGGCAATAGTGCTTTTCTTGGCTGATAGCATAATGCCATGATGGTGGACAATGTCATAGATCATGTGATCCTGAAAAAAAGCAAAATGTCATCAATATAAATCAATGCATGATGCAGAATGTGTTGGAAGATTTGGACCATGGACTTTTAGAAAATGGAAGGGGTAGTCTTAAGACCAAAGGGTAGGACGGTCCATAGAAAATGGGCATTGGGGATGCAAAAGACAGTCTTGTAACGCTCAGAAGGTTCAATACCTAATTGCCAAAATCCTGATTTTAAATCAAATTTTGAAAAAAATTTGGGCATCTTTGAGAAAAGTGAACATGCTTTATCATCGGGGCAAAGGAAACTTGTCATCTTGTAAAAACATGTTAAGTGGTTGATAATCAATGACTAAGCGTTTTTTTCCACGAACAATTTCAGCATGCTTTTCAACATAAAAAGTATGGCAAGCCCATGAAGAACTTGTGGACTCAATGAGACCTTGGGCTAACAGTTGGAACATTCTTTTTAGGCTAGGAGTAAGTCAGAAGGATTCATTCCTGGATGGATAGCTTTGGTTGGGTTAATGTCTTCATTTAGTTTGAAAGGTAACTTAATGAAGAAAGCTGGATTTTTCCACAATGAGTTTGGATGGGTGAACTCAGAATGAGACTCAGGACAAAATTTTAAGAATTTGGGCAAGATGTACTCGTAAGGCTGAGGAGTTTCAGACAAGTTGTAAAGTTTCAAGAGGTCTGTGAATGGTTTGTGTTGTGCAAATTTTGTTGAACTCGCAAGCGCACGAATCTATTGTAGTATAGATCAATGGTGACGAGTGTCGATCCCACGAGGAGGTGGATTTTAATTGTGTGTAGAATTAATTTTGTAAATGGGTGATTAGATTTGTGGTGGAAATGATTTGAAATATGCTAAAACTTAAATTAAAATGGCGAGAATAAATTATGAAATTGGAATTGAAATGGTGAGAATAAATTGAAGAGAATTATATTGAAATGACGTACTTGGGTATCTAAATCCGTATCAACATGCATCATGGGCTAAATATTCCTTATTAATACCAATTAAATCATGAGGGGGGAATCCACACCTCATGAACCACGCTCTAATCAATATGGTGCTAAGGGCTTATCGTGCCAAATAATAATAACCTTATACTAGAGAGCCGGTGTAACCAAGGCGGTATCTAGACAAGACTATTATTATTTGTCGACGATAAGTCAAATCATCCACAAAAATTAGAGGGGAAAAGAAAATAAATTTACCAATAAAGCCCATGACACATGTTGAGACTTCACCTTCAACCCAAGCTTGAAAGAAAATTAGCTACTCATAATTGAACTAGGGGCAAAATGGAAATTTATTAAAATACGAAGAAAATACAAGATGGAGAGGGAATTACAGAAAATGGAGTCCAAAAATGGATTCAGGAATATCAAATTAGGGGGGGAGGCCCCCTTTTAATAGATACATCGAGTAAATCATGGCCATCGGATTAAAAACAGTGTGGACGCTTAGGATTGCGCCACGTCATCAGTCAA
>MKYO02000750.1:0-28851 GCA_002013955.2 Citrus medica | reverse complement strand
GAATCCACACCTCATGAACCACGCTCTAATCAATATGGTGCCAAGGGCTTATCGTGCCAAATAATAATAACCTTGTACTAGGGGGCCGGTGAAACCAAGGCGGTATTAGACAAGATTAGTATTATTTATCGACGAGAAGTCAAAACATCCATAAAAACTAGAGGGGACAAGAAAATAAATTTACCAAATAAAGTCCATGACACATGTTGAGACTTCACCTTCTACCCAAGCTTGAAAGAAAATTAGCTACTCATAATTGAACTAGGGGCAAAAAGAGAATTTATTAGAATACGTAGAAAATACAAGATGGAGAGGGAATTACAGAAAATGGAGTCCAAAAATGGATTCAGTGATATCAAATTAGGGGGGGAGGCCCCTTTTTTATAGATACATCGAGTAAATCATGGCCATCGGATTAAAAATAGTTTGGACGCTTAGGATTGCGCCACGTCATCAGTCAATAGTCCGCGTGAATAGTACACAGTTTGACCATGTGGATGAACAGTAACACGGTTTGACCCGGGTGAACAGTGACGCGGTTTGGTTGAAAATTATCCTGTGTGTTGCATGTACCGTACGTGAGATTTTTGGTCCACTGATATGCTGCCACGTCATCGATCAACAGTACATAAGAATTTTAGTCCAACAGGATCGTGACACCTCATCAGTCAATGCCACATCATCGGTCAATGCCACGTCATCGATCCGTCTATGTGAACAGTGCCGTGAACAGTAACGTAGACAGTACCCGTACATATGAATAGTACTGTACATGTGAACAGTACCATTTTTCCTTTTATGCTCCTCCTAAGGTTTTCGACCGTCCTGAGTTCAAAAGTGATGTTTGTTTTGCCATCTGATCTCTCGTTTATTGTGAAATGACCATGATACCCCTAAAATACATAAAATACTTAATTAAAATAAAACACACATAATTAAATTACAAGAAGCTTAAATACATAAAAGTAAGGGTTGTTAGTAAGACATGAAATGTAAAATGATGATTTTCTCTTTTATAAATATGCATTTTCTAACACTCAACAGTTTGAACATGGACTTGACTCGGCTTCCAGTGGGAATGATTTGGAGGTGTTTGATTTGGTGAAGGATGTCAAATCTTAACAAGATATCCTTATTAGGAATAGTAGAACCAATGACCTTGGTCCAAATGACACAATTGGGGAAGATTTGAATACCAATGGGTTTTTTGGTAATCAAAGAGGTGGTGAAGAGTTTGCCATTAACAGCTCTGAAATTTTCTTCATACTGAGTCCAGTATTCAAGAGGAAGAATGTTGGGGTTTAACATACTTCGTTGGGCACCGGTGTCGGTAAGGCCAATAGTTGGAATGGTCCTTTGGAATTTGGAAGGTAGGATATGGAGTTTGATGGAAGGAATATGAACAGTAGTGTCCAGGGACAGTAACTGTTGATGGAAAATAACTTGGGATTGATCACTGTCGAGTTCATCAGAGGAATTTTGTAGTGAAAACACAGTTTCATCATTGGGTTCATCTTATTCAGAGAAGTAAAATTCTAGTTCATCTTTGTTTGGAGAGTAGTCAGTAGTAGCTTGAAGATGTTCGACCAGTCGGATGGATTTTTCTCTCTTATTGGGACAGTCTTTGGCATAATAGCCTTTCTTCTTGCAGATAAAACGGCGACTTGATTTTCTCCGTCTAAATTCTCTGGATGAAGATGATTTCTTTCGGAAGAATCTATTGGGTTTCCTAGATCGGCGATGCCGTGATGAAAATTCAGAAGTCTTGACTTTCCGAAAATGTCTTTTCTTTTTTGGACTGCAATCACAATCCTTTTTGGTTTTGCGCTTGATCTTCAAATAGGGTTTTTTGCAAGCACTTCTGAATGGTTCTTTATCTTTCAACAGTTCTTTGAAAAACTGTTTCTGCTCACAAAGTTTGTCAAGGCAAGTTTTAACAAGCTGAAAGATTTTGCCAAGAGAGATGTTGTCAAGGATAAGGTTGGAGGCTGAAAGTTGCCTCTGGATGTCTGGTTGAAGTTCATTTGGAAGGGAAGCCAGAAAAACATGCTTTAATGTTGGCTCATTGAATCTATTAAGCTTGTAAAACAGAAAAGACATGCGCTTGTAATGGAAATCAAGATCCTTAGCATTGAGTGAACAACATTTCATGTTGAGATAGTCTCGACGGGCAGCTTCAAAAACTGCAGCTGGATCACCAAGGAATTGGTCATGAATAACCGCAAGGGCACTTGAGACTTCAGGTAACTGGACAAATTGTAATTGTCTGTATTGACCTAAAGAATCAAACCAATCTCTTAGAGTACCCGTAAAACGAGTAGCAAATTCTCTAAGAACTGATTGAGTGGTTACTCCTGGCCATAGCATTTGGAGATCAATCCAGGCAAACATCTCATTCAGGCGATCACACCATTTAGAAGATGGAATATCATCAAATGAGAACCAGGGACTATTTGACGATTTTTTCCCAGTAGAGGCTTGAGTTTGAGCTGGAGGAGGTTGATTGGTGGCTGAAGATTCAGACATTTCTTCCTCAACTTCTGAGGGAATATCAACATATGGCTCTGTGTGAGAAGTTTGGCCATGATCAGGTGGTTCTGGTTGGGCCATTAAGATTCTTGTAATATCAGCATAAGACTTTTCAGAATCACTGGTTGATAAAGAAGAATGGACAACCGTATGAGCACTAAACTGGTGCATGGGTTCTTTGTCTTTGGATTGGAGTGGAGGTTGAGAAGTGATAGGTAGTGGAGGTGCTAGCGGTGTTGCGGGCATGTAATTGGGAGATTGTTGAGGAGACTGTTTAAAAGGGAAAGATGGGTGGTGAATTTGGACAGGGCGTGGTTGAGGTTTAGGACGTGGTTTCGGCCTTGGTGGAGGTGGTTAAAACGAGTAGCAAATTCTCTAAGAACTGATTGAGTGGTTACTCCTGGCCATAGCATTTGGAGATCAATCCAGGCAAACATCTCATTCAGGCGATCACACCATTTAGAAGATGGAATATCATCAAATGAGAACCAGGGACTATTTGACGATTTTTTCCCAGTAGAGGCTTGAGTTTGAGCTGGAGGAGGTTGATTGGTGGCTGAAGATTCAGACATTTCTTCCTCAACTTCTGAGGGAATATCAACATATGGCTCTGTGTGAGAAGTTTGGCCATGATCAGGTGGTTCTGGTTGGGCCATTAAGATTCTTGTAATATCAGCATAAGACTTTTCAGAATCACTGGTTGATAAAGAAGAATGGACAACCGTATGAGCACTAAACTGGTGCATGGGTTCTTTGTCTTTGGATTGGAGTGGAGGTTGAGAAGTGATAGGTAGTGGAGGTGCTAGCGGTGTTGCGGGCATGTAATTGGGAGATTGTTGAGGAGACTGTTTAAAAGGGAAAGATGGGTGGTGAATTTGGACAGGGCGTGGTTGAGGTTTAGGACGTGGTTTCGGCCTTGGTGGAGGTGGTAATGGGTTATCTCGAAAAAGAGTATGGGTCATGCCAAATAGTTTGGAAGGATCATATTGTTTGATAGGGGAAAGCATAGAGGCAATGGTCGGGATAGGTGGAGAAGTTGTAAAGAGGGTAGGTCTCTGTTTTTCAAATTCAATCCGTTCAAGCTCAGCTTTTAAGCGTATGATTTCTCGCTTCTTTTAGTCAAATTCTGGACCATAGTATCTTTGGGCAAGCATGGTTCTTAACTAGGAATCAAGTTGAGTGATTTTGGACTAGAGATTTTGGTGGATCTGCTGCATCTGAGCAGTAATAGAAGTAACATTTGTCTCAATTTGTTCAGTTCGTAAACTGATTTTCTCAACTTTGGAATTGAGATTCAACAAAGTATTATTTTGGGCCTTGGCATTTTAGGTTTGCCAATTGAGGACAGATTTAAAAGGTTTAGGTGGTTTAAGATGGCCAGTAGAGGTAATAGCTGAAGGGATAAAGGGTTTGAACACAACATTTCGTTGTGAGTCTGTGTGGGGTTCTAGAGGAGGAAAAGAAGAAGAGTAAGCTGAAGAGGTAGAAGAAAATATCATACAAGCCAAGGGTTGTGGCTGTGGTGTGGATTGTGGAAGGGGTGATGGAAACTCAGATTTATAATTTTTTGCAATCCATTTGAGTTCCTTTTTATAGATGGGTAATGGAGCTGGTGGAGGTGGATGATCTTTTGGTGATGTGGGTTCATAATGCTGACATGAAGCTAGAGGGGTTTTCTTTTTGGATTTCTTTTTCTTTTTAGTGGCATAATCATCATCTTCTTCCCAATCATCCCAGCAAGGACAATTTGGATCACACATGCCTGAGCTAGGGACATCCAAGAGGAAATGGCCATTGGACTTGGCTGGATAAACAGGGTAGCCTTCAGAATTAAACCCTGCAATAGGCAGATCTTCCTGAGCTGTTTGAACAACTATGAGCATGGAAGAATAGGTAAAGGAAAGCCGAGGAGGTTCTTGCGGAGCACTTGGAGGTGGTTTGAAAGTCATCCAAACGGTGCCGTCTTGGCGTCTTTCAAACATTCTCTCAGATGTCTGAATAGGAGCCGTATTGTTATGGAACTGTTCATAATTGGAGATCCATTCAAGAGGCATAAGCTTGATGAGCTCATGGCGGGGAATTTGTCTAGGGATCTGAATAATGGTTAGGATCTGGTCAGATTCTGCTAACTCCATGAGGGTGTCAGAATGATGTTCAGGAGTAGGTAGATCTAAGGCATGATTTTAAAGCCTATAGACCAGTTGGTGGTGAAGGGTAGCAATTTTGGTTGAGGAAATTTGTTCTGCTCCTTGGATTTGAATTTGAACTTTCAAAGTTGTCGACAAATTGGAATCTTGGAGAGAAAGGTTTAAATTAGGATAGAAAGTGAGTAAAACACTTCCAGCATTAAGAGTGGTCAAGACTGTACCAATAACAATATCTTGGTGCTGTTTAAACCGGGTATCAAGCATAGCAAGGCGAGTTGTGACCAGTAACCCTTTTCTTCCATGAAGCGTAAGGATTAAGCGGATTCCTCCAAGATGAAGGTGGGTATAACCTTCACGTTTCCAGTTGGAAATCAATTCGGAGGGGATTTCAAGAGTGACATATTGCTTAGCAGAGGTTGCTTGAAGAGCACATTGATCTAAACGAGAGGGCTGGATATATTCTTTAGGTTGAGGGCGTTGAGTAGAAATGAGAGTACGGATACTGCGGGTAAAGGAACGAGGTCTTTTATACAACTAATAAGGGTTGATGAGAGGATAAGAGGATTCACTAATTTGGTCTGATTCAGGGATGTAAGAGTATTCTACAAGGTTTTCAATCTTATTAATGGTATGAGAGGTGCAAGATTTAGGTAAGGATAGAGTAGAGGAAAGAGTAAGAGGATTGGAAGGAGTTGAAGAGGAAGTGGAAGCCATGAGTAAAAAGTTCTCTCTACTCATGAAGTCTAGAAATCAAAATAGAATAAAGACTCAAATTATACCATTTTGGACGTGGAAAAACAAGATGTAGAAAAACAGAATTTGAAGGAGGAATAGGCTCTGATACCAACTCAGCAAAAGAACCAAAAGTGTTAGATCTGATCATGGCGGTGAGTACTATGGCAGATATGATGGTTAAGGTGAACAACAAACAAGATTATTTGCTAAGTTCCTAGAGGAATATAGTATCGTCCTATAGTATCCTATAGTACACTATGCGAAGTTCGCCCACTCTGAATGGTGTTACTGAAAGAGGAAATATGATGCTTAAGGACATGGTGATTTGTCATTCTATCTTATCAAAATCACTATAGGGGGAAGCATTTAAGTGTACAATATATATATTTAATAGGGTTTCAACTAAAGTAACTGTCAAAATCCCTTACAAACTTTGGATGGATAAGAAGCCTAGTCTAAAAGCACTTACATGTCTGGGGATGTTCAGTTGAGACAAGGCGTTATAAGCAGGGGCGGCTCTTCCTCTAGGCAACTTAGGCAGTTGCCTAGAACCCCACTGTATACGAAAGCCCCAAAATTTTCTCCAACATTATAGCTATTGAATTATTCATTTATATTTATTATTATTATTATTATTCTATAATAATCTTTACTCAAATAAATTATCAAATTCCTACAAAATCTCTATTTAATGTTATTTCATTTAACACTCTATAAAAGTCACACATTTTTTAACTTGTTATCCATTATTATTTTTATCAATTAAAAGAAAAAGGCAGGACACATTCAATGCTTTAATGCATAAGGGAAAAAAGTTTTCTTTAATTTTTGCTTAAGAAAAAAAATCAACTATTTCCATTGATCATTGTTGTTTAAAATTTCAATCCATCAAAGATAAATTTCAAATATCCATGTTTTTTCTTCCTATTCTCTTCTTAATTAGTTGTGTTATTATTGTTGTTGTTTCTTTTTTAAATATTACAGTTTTTTTAATTATCTAGCATAACTGTTTGCTTGTTTACTCTTCTTTCACTAAAAAAGAAAAAATGTCTAATAGAAAATGTGCATCAAGATACAAAAAAACTTGGGGGAAAAAAAAGAGAAGAATAAAAAAGTTAGTTCGATCCCAAAAAGGAGCTCTTGGTAAGTTTGTCAAAAGTAGTAAAAAGGATGTGAATTAGAGTGAAGAATTAGTAATTGAAGAATTTTTCAAAATTAAAATTGTTAAAAACTTATTTAAGATCAACTAAGTCGAAAGAAAAGTTAAATGATTTAGCTATATTGAGAAAAATATATTAGCGAAATTAGAATATAAAAATTTGATCAATAATTTTGCACCTAAGAAAGTTAGAAAAATTGATTTTAAATAAATAACTTTTTAGTGAAACTAATACATATATTTAACCTCAAATTTTTTTAAAAGGTCTAATTAAAACAATTCGCCTAAGGCCCCAAAATTAATTGAGCGGCCCACTATTTTATTGGATATTTTGAAATATCCTAGAGGTATTAGTTTTGTAGTCCCACGACTAAGTTGATTATCGAATCAAGAAATGCCCAATTTTTTTTAGGGTGTCGAGTTTGCAAGGAGAGATACAGCTTAAAATTTTGTCTTTGAAAAGGAATATATTGATATTCCTGCAGGTGTTATTAGCATTTACTAAGTATTCCTACCTTTGTTTAAAACAAACTTTACTATCTCAAGAACATATACTATTAAGGAGATCCACTATAGAAAGGAAAAGTCAATACCAGATGAATATATTGTATTTCTCCTAGAAAATAAGGTGGACATTTTGAGTGATAGAAGATGATCCAATTAATTTTTGTCAAGCCATGCAAAGTTTTAACTTCAGAAGAGTTGAATGATAAAATGAAGTCCACAAAGGACAATGATGTATATGATCTTATCCTATTGCTAGAGGTAGCAAAAGCTATTGGTTGCAATTGGAGATTTAAGATCAAGAGGGAATCAAATGGCAATGTGGAGAGGTACAATGTGTGTCTTGTTGCAAAGGGCTTTAAAGAGACTTTCTCTCAGGATTCTTTGAAAGATCCTTTCAAGGTCATAAATGCATTTATGACACATTTCAATATTCAATTATATCATATGGGTGTGAAGATAGCGTTTCTCAATGGTGACATTGATAAGACAATCATTATGGAGTAGCCAAAAAACTTTATGTCAAAAGACCTAGTGTATGGTTTGCAAATTCAAGAAATCCATTTATGGGCTCAAGCAAGTATCTCGACAAAGTTATTTCAAGTTTCATCAAGTGATGTTCTCATTCTATTTTGAGATAGATTTAGTTGATGATTGCATATACTATAAGTTTTGTGGAAGCAAGTGTATTTTTTTTTTATTTTATATGTCCATGACATTTTGGTTTCTAGCAATGATACAGACCTATTGCACGAGAATTTTTAACTAAGAAATTTAAAGTGAAAGACCTTAGTGACATCTCTTTTGTATTAGGTATATGTTATGCAAATTTTATTGTACTCGCAAGCGTACAAATTTATTGTAAAATAGATTTTTTCGTGAAGAGTGTCAATCCCACGATGAGGTAGATTTAATTATGCGTAGGGTTAATTTTCTAGGTGTAAATGTGGGTTGCTTGGAAGTGAATTTTTTAAATTTTTTTATATTAAGATTTAAAATAAAAAGGTGGGAATGAATTAAAGATAAAACCAATGTAAATGAAACGTTTGAGTCTGTGGATTCACACTCAACATTTACTATGGGCTTAATATTTTCTTTTTAGTTTCGATTAATTCATGAGGGGAGTATTTTTCCATTCTTCACAATCCTCACTCTAATAAATATGGTATCAATCACTCAGTGTGCCAGAGGTATGATCTTCCACTAAGTGTAGTGTCAAGAATACGTTGTGCCAGACGATAATCATTCTGTCGACAACGTGGTAAGACCATCCACTAAATTGCTTAGATATACTGTCTGTCGACAATGAGTCAAGACGACCCAGCCAGACAGTAACGATCATTCACTAGAGAGCCAGTATACTGTGCAAAATATAGACATGATACACTGTTTGTTGATAATGAGTCAAAACAACCACATAAATTAGAGAGGAAAATAAAATAAACTTACTTAATTGAGGCCATGGATCATGTTGAGGCTTCACCTTCAACCCCAGCTTGAAACTAAATTAGCCACTAATAATTGAATTAGAGGTAAAATGGTAATTATACTAAAATACATAGAAAATACAAGATGGAAAAAGAATTACAGAAAATGGAGCTAAAAAATGGATTTAGGGGTATCAAATTGGGGGGAGCCCTCTATTTATAGATACAATGATAAATTATAGCCATCAGATGAAAACAATTCAGACACTTAGAATTGCGCCACATGTCAAGCTTGTATTGGTTGAAACACATCATCGGTGAACACTACATCAGCATTTCGGTCCAATAAGATTCTGCCACATCATCGGTAAACATCATATTAGTATTTTGGTTCATTAGCATCCTGCCACATCATTAGTCAGTCAATGCCACATCATTGGTCGAATAGGATGCTGCCGCGTCATTGGTCACTACTACACCATTGGTCAATGCCACGTCATCAAATCGTATAAGCGAACAGTGACGTACTTGTGAATTGTACTGTGTATGTGAACAGAACTAAATACCATTTTATGCTTCTCCTAAGGTTTTTCGACCGTTCTGAGTTCAAAAATGTTATCTGTTTCGTTGTCTGACTTCTCGTTAGTCGTGAAATGGCCAAAATATCCCTTAAATACTTAAATTATAATAAAACATACATAATAGGATTTAAATACGTAATAGTGAAAATGGTAGTGAGACTTGGAGCATAAAATGACAATTTTACCATGTATAAATATTGATTCTCTAGTACTCAATATACCCCACAACCAGCTTATTACTAGTCCCTACCAAATTAAGTGATGCAATCTAATAAAAATCCGTTTACCAAATCAATGAACTTTTCTAAAACATTATGTCCTTCCCTTTTGCTACTCAACCATCAATAAAAAATTCAGTAGATCGTCTTTAGTGCTTATCAATATTTAACTTAATGATTATGGGGTTCGGTCAAAATAAAACAATACTTTCATTCTTACTGTTTCATCAAAGTTCCTTCCATAGGCAGCATATTTATTTATATTATTTCTTTAACCAACTCCATCCGTTTTACGTGAACACTCTCTGCCTAGTGAGGTAGGAGGCCCGGTTACTAAGAAAGTGCTGGGTTGAATAAATCAAACTCTCACCGTTTAATACGAACACTCTCTGCTTGCTGAAGCAGGAGGCCTGGTTACTAAGTAAGAGTTCTCACAATTTTGATAATCTCTCACGGTTTGACGCGAGTACTCTCTGCTTACTAAGGCAAGAGACCCGGTTACCAAGTGAGAGTGTCACTTTTCTTTTTTTCTTTTTTTCTTTTTTTCTTTTTTTCTTTTTTTAGGGTATAATGACCATTACCATTAGTTGTTGCTCACAAATAAAGTGAAAGGATTAGGTATTACAAAATTTCAACTTACCACACCATCACTTGTGTGTGTGTGTCTAGATTGGTCTGTTAAATCTCTCAAGATGGTCAAGGTGGACAAAAAGGATTAGTCAATAACATTGGAAAAAAAATTCAAAATTTTGTTATTTTTTTCATTTTTTTAATAAACACCAAGACTAGGAAGATGCGTTTCTAGAGTAGCTAAACTCCATATTCAGCCATCTTCGACTCAAAAAATTAGAAACGGTTAGTAACTACAACAACATAACTATTATTTATTCCACAATTGTCAACTATTCACTCCCCCCAAACAGAATGAGACATTGTCCTCAATGTCTTGAAGGAAAGAAGTAGAGTTTACAAGACATCACCTGAACACTACAACATCAAATATTTATAAACAGAGAGTTAAATCTAATTTTTTTATACTACTAATACTACTGTGATCAATCAACCAATCTACTATAAGAGTCTTGGGATCTGGTTCTAGTCTGTAAGCTTCTAAAAGATCAAGTAACTTATAAGCAGTATGAGCACAAATAAAGCTCATGGCTCAATTATTAAAAAAAAACTGTAAAAAGAAACAAACAATAATTAGATAGAAATCATACCACTAAAAGCAATAAAGCAACCAGTAAATCAAAAAGGATATGTACTGGTAGTTGTGATTATGGCTCACATCTTCCTCTGATTTTAAGTCTAGAAACGGCTTGAACACACTCTATGGGTCGAGGATATACTTTCCATCTGGTTGTATGTGGCGTTGTTACCAGATTGATGCAGAACTTAAACTGCCTTAGGCACAGTCTCAGGGATCAGATTTGACTTAGAACAGATCAATCTCTTATCCCGCACAATTTGGTTTCCAGCCGATATACACTTATCCACCAAATACCAAATCCGAAATTCATTTGAAAAATGAGTTTCCACGATACCACCCGAGAAACACGGCACTTAGGGCCTTTAAAAAGGGTGAACGTTGTGAGAAAATAATTTTATTGGATAAAAATCGGTTTTGGAGGATAAAACATGACCTTTCTGATGCACAGGATCCTCAGGCTTGAGGCAAGTGCAGAGCATACTCAGTTTAGAAGTTTTTGAGGTGAGCGTATCATTTGCAACTCAAATAATGGCTTTGAGGCCTATAAGAGAGAGAGATTTTACGAAAACATAATGTATAAAACGTAAGTGTTTATTTTCATATTGGCTCCTCCTACAACTGAGACCAAAGGTGCCTTATATAGAGGATAATTGAGAACATGACCTCTCGAATGATCAAATCTCATAGCACACCTTTTTTGAAAGCAAAACATCCCGATAAGGACGTTGACAGAAGGTAAAGCAAACTTACAAGGACTTTAACAAAAGTAAAGCACACCGACAAGGACTTTAACAAAAGTAAAGCACACCGATAAGGACTTTAACAAAAGACAAACGGGAGACACATGGGTTATTACATCAAAAGCTGTGAGAGAGCGATGAAGTGTCATTATGGAGTGGATGGATAGCGCGATGGTGACACATCTCTTGTGTCTTTTTCATATTGTTGTTTGTGCCGACGCCTCTGTCTCTGGTCGAGATACGCCTCAGCTTGCTGATATTTTTCTTCATCAGCTTTAGACATGTACTGTGAGGTAGATGCAGCAGGAGAGTCTGGGTTGGTGACAATATAATGGGGAGTGTCAGTTGGAAAGAGGGACTGAAAGTCTTCCCATGGGTCCTGAGCATCTTGGAATGAAACATTTGTGTAGTCGGGACGTTGTTTCATAACAAGGATTCCTTGAGGGCTTGAACTTGAACCTGGAGTACAGCCTTGTGTTTTTGGAATAATTTCAAGGGTGTGTGATGGTCCAATGGAGGTATGGTGAATGTTTGTGGCAGGTGGAGGAACATTGTTAAGTTCCATGAGATAGGCTTTGAGAGCGGAGGTGACCATTGTATTATGGATGAAGGTATAAGGATGAGGGTAAGTTCTCCATTCATATGCCATGTCTTGTGTCCAGTAGTCTCTCGTTTCTAGATGTTGGAAGTAAGGCCTGTGGACAATGAAGATTGTAGTCCACATGTTAGCTTCTTGGTCTGACATGTTGTTTAATCCATGGAAAGTAACCAACTGCTGGAGTTGTTTACGCCACCAAGTGAGTGGGGAATACCATTCAAGGAGAGTCCATAGGAGGTCTGGTGAGAACTCAGGAGTGGTAAGGTGAGTTAGGACTGGTTTGATGGGAAAAACTAACTTTGTAGCATACAAGGTGGTAAGGCACCACATATACCAAAGCTCATCTTCTGAGATGGATAGAGAGGATAGAGTGAGGCACGTGAGAAACAGGTGCTCCATGCAAAGATTAGGAAATCGGTCAGGTTTTTTGGTCTGAACATTAAAGAAAAATCGGTAAAAGAATTTCCTTGCAAAATCTTGCAATTGGTAAGCAGATTGGAAAGAGATGTTCATGGGGAAATTTCTTTGGTTGAGAGCTTTGAAGGGAAGTTGGCGATTCATGGCTATAACTAGAATGGTTTGAATCGAGGAGATGAGTGCAGGTTTATTTATAGCTGGACGGGTGAGGAAGTCTGGAATGAGGTTCTGATTGCCTTTTATGTGTTGAACAGTGAAATCATATTTAGCAAACCAGGTTTTGAGGCTGAGTAATTGCTTGTCAGGGAGGAGCACTTTGTTTTTGAAGTCAAAGATTCGGGGAAAAGAAGAATTATCCATGTTGATAAGGAATTTGTGGTTGATGAGGTGGAATTCAAAATTTTTAATTCCATACTTGACTGCCAAAATTTCTTTGTAGATCACATGGTAGTTCTTTTCAGAGTTTTTGAAATGTCCGATTGCATGTGCACAGAAATGACGCACGCCATTGATGTCTTCGAGAAGAATGGCACTCCAATAATCATCACTAGCATCAGTCTGGAGATGCGTTGGCCACATGTAGGAATTCGGAGTGGAGGAGGTGATTGCGCTATCAGCTTTAGCTGCTTGACAGCTTCTGTCTGAGCAGGGCCCTATGGAGGGCACTGTTTCTTAAGCATGCGTGACAGTTGGCTGGTGTGGATTACAACTTTTGGGATAAAATCACAGACATAATTGACAATCCCGAGGAATTGTTGTATCTGCTTTCTGTTGAGATGTGTGTCTGGAAACTTTAGCAATTCGAGTGCAATGTGTGGACTAGGCTGATATTGGCCGTCTTTAATTACTATGCCAAGAAAGTCGATTGATTCTTTTCCTATGCTACTTTTCTTTTCGGAAAGCATGATGCCATGTGCCTACACAATGTGAAAGAAATCCAAAAGGAGCTTCTGGTGGCTCTCATGGTCAGAGGAAAACAACAAAATATCATCAATGTAAACCAATACATGATGAAGAATAGGACTAAAGATTTTTGTCATGGTTTTTTGAAATAAGGAGGGAGTGACCTTAAGACCAAAAGGCATAACAGTCCATTGATAATGAGCATCAAGGATGCAGAAGGCAGTTTTGTGACGATCAACTGGTGAAATACCAAGTTGCCAAAAACCAGCTTTTAAATCGAACTTAGAGAAGATACGAACCCCTTAAAGATGGAAAAACAGGGACTGAATTTTTGGAAGGGGAAACTTATCATCTTCAAGAAAATAATTAAGTGGCTGGTAGTCAATAACTAATCTCTTTTTCCCACGAACTAGTTTAGATCGTTTTTCAACATAAAAGGATTGACAAGCCCAATCTGAATTAGTTGACTCAATAAGACCTTGTTGAAGTAATTGAGAACATTCCTGCTTAGCAAGCAGGAGGTCTGAAGGAGACATACCCGGGTGTGATGCTTTAGTGGGGTTTATGTCTTCATTGAGTTTGAAAGGAATTTGAATAAAAAATTATTCATTTTTCCAAAGAGGTGAAGGATGATGGAACTGTCTGTGAATGGTTTTTTGGACAAAACTCTAAGAACTTTTGGGAGATTTGACTGTATGAAGATGGTGTTTCAGAAAGTGTATACAGACGTAATGTATCTGTATAAGGCAAGAACATCTGTTTGTAGCGAACTCCAGAACTGGTGAGGAAGAGATTTTTAACCAAATGAAGAATGTCAAAATCTACGAGTAAATCTTTATCTGGAAGTTTGGAGGCTACAATCTTTTTCCAAATTATACAATTCAGAAAGAATTGAATACCAATGGGTTTCTTGGTAATCAAAGTTGTTTCAAAAGTTTCACCATTAACAGCTCTGAAAAGTTTAGAATGGTGTTCCCAATAGTCTGATGGAAGAACAGAAGGATCAATCATACTGGTGTCTACACCAGTGTCAATAAACCCAATAACAGGAACAGGTTTACGGAATTTAGAAGGAAGGATGGACATCTTGAGGGAAGGTCTAGGAATGGTGGAAACATAGTTGACAATTTGAACTGTAGAAATAACTAAAATATCGTCAGAATCAGAGGAATCTACTATAAGGAAATCAGTCTGGTCATCTTGGGCTGACTGTTCAGAAAAATTTGATTCGACATCCTCATTCTCAGATGACAGGGAAGAATGTTGAAGATGTTGGACAAGACGAATAGCTTTGGCCGATTTGTGAGGACAATTGCGGGCAAAATGACCACGTTTTTTTGCAGAGGAAACAACGGTTGGATTTTTTCTTTTGGTACTGAGAAACATCTTTCTTTCTGAAATACCGAAGAGGTTTTTTGGAGGATGATTTCTTGTGGAAGTGTTTCTGGAAATGTCTTTTGTTTTTAGTCGAACAAACGCACTTCTTTGCATATTTACATTCCATAGTGAGATGAGGTTTTTTACAAGCTTCAGAGAAGGGTTTTTTGCCTTCCATGAGATCTTTGAAGAATTCTTTCTGTTCACAAATCTTATCAAGAGATAGCATGGCCATTTGAAAAATCTTGCCTAGAGAGATATCAACGATGCTCAGAATTGTGGCTGTGAGTTTTCTTTGAAGATCAGGTTGTAACTCATTGGGGAGAGAAGCGATGAAGACGTGTTTAAGAGATGACTCATTGAACCCATTCAGCTTGTAGAATAGAATACTCATTCTTTTGTAATGAGCATCTAAAAGATGTCTTTTAAGAGAACAACATTTCATCTGATGGTATTCTTTTCGGTCCGTTTAAGTGGAAGTAGTTTTTTCACCGATGAATTGCTCATGAATAATATTGAGGGTTGTACCAATCAGAGATTCCATGAATTGGAGCTGTCGGTATTTGCCTAAGCTTTCTAGCTAGTCTCGTAAAGAGCGCCCGTGGAGCGGGCCATAAATTCTCTAAGAACGGTTTGAGGTTGAGTATTAGGCGTGGTACCTTGAAGATCAATCCAAGCAGCAAATTCTTAAAGTTGAGCAGCCCATTTATGACAAAGAATGTCGTCAAATGTAAACCAAGATGTTGAATATGGTTTTGTAGAGTGATCATGAATTGGCGGTGGCATTGGGTCTGTTTGAGAAGCTTGGTCAGAGGGATTGTCTTCAACAATGGGAGTTGGAGAAGAGGCACTTGGTTCTGCCGTTTCAGTGGCCATTAAAATGCTTGTAATGTCAGCATATTCAGACTCCGAGTCAGTGGAGGCTGGTGATGTGGCATAGGATGAAGACGAGGATGAGATGGTTGGCCCAGAAGAGTCAGAGGAATTTAAGGAGTGGGACTGGATAGTATGATAATGATACTGGTCCATTGGGCTTTTATCTTTTTTAGGAGGCTTGGAAATGTCTGGTGGTGGTTCTTTGGGAGGGACTGTAGAGGTAGAGGAGGAGGAAGTGGCCTTTGGATGTGGTTCGGAGATTTTGACTTTAGATCGTGATTTTTTGGGTAAAGATGGTGGAGGAGTTGGTTGAAGATGAGAGAAACTGAAGAACTGGTTATGGTTGAGTAAAAAAAGGAAGGTCTAGTTTTTTTAGCATCAATCCTGGACAATTCAGCTTTGAGTTTTCTGATCTCGGCTTCTTTTTTGTTAAACTCTGGGCCCCAAATATGATTGTTGATCATTCATCTGAGATCGGTATCTAGTTCAGAAATCTGATCTTGAAGATGGATATACAACTGATCTAAGCGACTGCTGATTGAATCAACTTTAGTTTCTGTCTGGGACACTTGGGTGGCAACACGGTCAATTTTCTTACCGAGTTGTTGAAGAGTATGATTCTGGGCACTGGCATTTTTGGTTTGCCAGTTGAGAACAGCTTTATACTGTCTTAGTTCCTCGGGTTGGCCAGAGGCCGTAATGGGAGATTGGACAAAAGGTTTGGATGTAATTCAGGTTTGCTTGTCTGTCTATTTTTCAAGTGGAAGAAAAGAGTCCTCATAGGAGTAGCTTGAAAACATAAGGCAAGATCTGATTGGTTGGATAGGCGGTTTGGGATCTGGTGGAAGATGTGGAGAAAAAGATTTGCAAGATGATAGTGGATAAGGAGATCGTTTCTTTTTCTTTTTCTTTCTCCTCATAACTTCTAATTCCTCGTCAATATCTGTATCATCCAAGCAAGGACAATCCGGATTGCACATATGGGCTTCAGGAACATCCCATAGGAAATGACCATTGATTTCACTGGGATATACTGGATACCCTTCAGAGGAAAAACCATGAATAGGAAGTTTCTTTTCTTGACCAGTTTGAACTGTTGTGATCATAGCAGTATAGGAAAGTCGTGTACTATTTGAGACAGGCTTGAAGTCAGGATTTTGAAAAGACAGCTTGACTTAACCACAAATATATAGCTTTTGTGGTTTGAACTAGTTCAGAATTTTGGTGAAAGTGCTTAGAGTTGGTTAGCCATTCAAGAGGCATGAGTTGAAGCAATTCTTGTTTAGGGATTTGTTTGGGGATTTGGATGATGGTTGGAATTGTGTCTGTGTCCACCAATATCATCAAGGCATCCAAAGTTGTGCATGGTGTGGGAAGATCTAGTGCATGATTTTGTAATTGATACACTATTTGGTGATGGAGAGTTGCAATCTTGGATGTGGGTGTTTGTTCTGCTACTTGGAGCTGGATCTGGACTTTTAAGGTTGTTGGAAGATTGGGATCCTCAAGAGAGAGGTTGAAATTGGGGTAAAAGGTTAATAAGACACTGCCAGCATGAAGGGTTGTCAAAACAGTTCCTATGACAGCATGTTGGTACTCCTTGAACCTGGTGTCTAGGAGAGCAATTCTAGCTGTAATAGGTAAGCCTTTGCGACCATGAAGAGTGAGGATTAAGCGTACACCTCCAAGATGGAGGTACGTGTACCCTTCTCGTTTCCAGTTGGCGACGATATCTGAAGGGATTTCCATAGTGACATATTGTTCACTCTGTGAAGCTTGGAGAGCACACTGATCCAGTCTAGAAGACTGGATATATTCCTTTGGGAATGGCCTTTTAGTGGAGATGAGGGTTCGAATACTTCTAGTGAAAGAAGTTTTCTGTTTGTAAAGATTGTAAGGACTCATGATGGGAAACTGGGATTCATTGATTTAGGCAGATTCTGGAATATAAGAATATTCAACAAGATTCTCAATTTTAGAGGCTATGTGTTTAGAGCATGATTTTGGAAGAGATAGAGTAGAAGAAAGAGAGATATATGATGAAGATGATGAAGGACATAAAGTTGAAGATGTATTTGTTTCCATGGTTGCTGAATCTTCTTCTAGGAGCTCAAATAGATTATTCAAATTACTAATGATACCACCTCAGCATGAAGTGTGGCTCTGCACTTGCCTCAAGCCTGAGGATTCTGTGCATCAGAAAGGTCCTGTTTTATCTTCAAAAATCGATTTTTATCCAATAAAATTATTTTCTCACAACGTTCACCCTTTTTAAAAGTCCTAAGTAAACATGGTCGTTTATAGTTAGATTCATGAGACTGTATCGTGAACATTTTTTTTAGAACAATTGTCATAACTGTGAAATTGCTCTCTATACACACCCATTGAGATACATTTCAAGAGACAAAAGGATATCATCTAATGACTCTTTTAGAAGCCATCCTTAATGAATTTTTTCTTATATTCTCTGTTACCAGACACCATTCCCAAAGTGCATGGGTTTTTAGAGCATTGCATTCTGGCACACTTATGACCATAAACTGGAAGCCGTGCAGCTCTTTATTTTCTTGCATTATTTTCTTTCCCGCAACCAGACTTGTAGGTAATAAATTTAGGAGGTAATTCCCTTGCTAACCGTAATTTGGCTTCGATTAACCAACAAATGTCGACATGGATGTTATTCTTCATAAGCATACACATACGTGACCGAGCTTTGTAGATTGTGAGGAGTGTATTTTGAAAAAGATAGGTAAATTGCTTGTGAAGCTTTGTAAATCGTGTTCCTATCCATACCTTGGTTGGAGACTATCTCCATTTCGATTCAAATATATTTCGATTTCAATTCATTCAAATTATCGATAGGTAAAGCACCATTGATATTTATGAGTATCTAGTTACTATTTAAAAAATAAAATATTTGACATCGAAAGAGTAACATGGATTTAATGAAAACTATAATAAGGTAATTAAGTGACTAAATATCTGACAATGACCCTCAAAATTTTCTATTGTCCTCTATTTTATGGTGGTGTTCAAGTTCTATATATCATGTTACAATGTAATAATGTTTTATATACATTGTTGCATATTGTAAGTAAAATGTTTACTAGTTTTAGTTCTACATTTTATGCAGAATATTCCAAATACTCCCAAAATTTTATTTTTTTTCTCCTCGTTTCATGTTGGCATTAAAGTTTCATATCTAAAGTTCAGTATTTCATGTCTTCATACTCATTATTGATGTTTTACGTTGTAAATTAGACATGATTTGTTGCATGATTTTTTATATTTGTTTGATAAGATTTTCTTATGTTGTTTTTTTTAAAATTTCAGTTTGGCTAAAAAAATATTAATTTGAATTTTTAATGTAATTATAAACATAAATCTAAGGGAATATTTCAACTATTAGCTAAAAATATAAATATAGAATTATGTTAGGCAATATTATATGGAATTCAATTAGCCAAGATATAGTTGTATTATTTCACAGGAGAATTCTAATGGATTAAGCTATTTTAACTTAAATTTATGACTTAAAATTTTGATACAAATTCTAAGTTATTGATTTTATGCAATTTAATAATAGATGGTGTATCAATTATAAAAATTTACAAGGGGTGTAAATTGATGCGATTGGTAAAAACAAGAAAATTTTAATATGGATTATACATAATTCTTAATCTTATCGAAATCATAAAAATAAATAAGAATGCAAAAATATTAAAAAGATATATACATATACAGATGGGTACAATTACTTCGTAATGGTGATAAATAATCCCCTTATTTTGTCTTTAACAAAAACCGTCATTGGATTGAAACTCTTGTAATGTAGCGGCTAAAATAAAATAAGTTAGATAAAACAAGGTAAGTGCTACTGACTTTTCTGTTGTTAATACTTTTTTTTTCCTTGCAACCTCTTTTTAGTATAGCTGAATAGTTGTATAGAAGCTGTGAAATTCATTCATATCCATTGGGTAAAAACCAAAAGCAAGCATTTAACCAAAAGATATTATCACTCCAACAAAAAAGAAAGAGAAATGGGCATCTCCCTGCTCAGCTCAAACCAAAGCTATCGAGAACAACATTCCATCCATTTTCTCCATCTCTGTTATGTTTGAGTAGACAACGAACTCGAAAACGCCAACACTAGGGATGACTAAATCATGATTGCCAGGTGGAAGAAGACTGACCAGTGAGTTTCATCGTCGAAGAAGACAAACCAGTTCGTCTGAGCCATGAAAGAGGTATGAAAATGGCTAATTACTGTGCATGTCAATTTTATCAGCTGAAACTAATCAATTTGGTAAATTTTGTATAAGTGATGTCGATAACTTTTTAAGAATACCTTAGTAATGCTTCCATTTTTTCCCATCTATTGGCGTTAGTTGTAGGTTAATGATTATTGTGAATGCATGTTCAATTGATTTTGATTCAAAATGGCTTCACCTATATACTGCTGCCTCGTGAATGATTGAAAATGGGTGTGGAAATTGTTGAATTTTTTAAGCTACTACCACTAATTGTTGAAGACGGATGCATGGTAGTTTTTGTAAAATTGAAGATGTGATTGAGTGTTGGAGATAACTTGAAGTGTCTATTAAAATATTGAGGTTACTGGGTTTTATTTTTATTTCCATGATGGTATTAAAGTGGAGTGGGTTGATAAAATTTCATGAGTTGTTGCATTCTTGCTTTCTGGAATGCTGTCTTTTTACATTTTGTAACTAAATTGTAACTAAATAATGTAACTAAGTTGTCTCTTATAGCACAGGAAAAGTTACATATTAAAGTCTTATAGCACTTAAAAAATGCTACCAAATTGTCTATCACAGCATAGTAAAAATGCTATGGTTTTGAATGATTTGTAGCATTTTAAAGTTGCTGATAATTATAAATAAATCACTAAATAGCTAATAACACAAAAATTTCTCATATAAAAACATATATTGATGTTATATCAATGTAATAATTTAAGAATTTTATAATTGAAGATCAATATCAATTACAAATAAAATTATGCTTAACTATAAATAAAATGAAGTATGGAAATTGGCAATTCAAAATTGTGAATTATAGGCTAAAATTGAAATAGGAAAAAATCCAGCCACATGAAAGCACAAGCTATGAAAAAGAATGCAAATTTGTGGAAAGACGCCATAGAAAAGTAAAATGGATCTGGTTATCAAGACTAATACTATTGGGAATAAACATTTTGCTTTTCAAATTAAACAAGATTTGTATTAACTAACTAAACTCATAGGTTATTAAAATGAAATAGAGAATAGATTAGAAGTTATACAACCGATAAATGATATAGTGAAAACAAATAAGCGCACCTTCTATGAAAGCAAAACCCATAACTTCACTGGTTCATGCTCTAAAATGATGATGTAATGGTTATTGCTTCGTATGTGTACTGTTAAAGTGGCCAATTTTTTTTTTTTAACTTGTTTCGAACATTTACTAACTACTTCTCGTTGGTTCATTTTTAAACCTTATTTTACATGGACATTGAGGTTGTGGTTGATAGTAAAGTAATTAAAGTTGGGTCCATAGTCCTTGAGCAATACACTTTAAAAATGTTGTGGGACGACATCAAAGATATGATGTATGGGAAACCTATACGATATGTTGAAAAAGTGAAGTTTCAAGTCATGCTTCTGTGGCATAATTTTGAGGAAGTTTTGCACAACGATTCAGAACTTTAAGCTACCTTCAAGCAGCTAAGGGAAAAGTCATATGCATGGAATATCTTCATAATCACAACTGAATTAGATTCAGGGGCTACCATTCGTAGAGAGTCTGAAAACTATGTTGATGCAGCACGAGATTATGGTTTTAGATCCCCAGTTGAGCAATTCCCTATTTCGTTGGATAAAGAGGTTGAATTTGAGTGGTTTGACCTTACTGAAGTGAATGAAATTATAGTGTCTGACTTGAATGAAGCTGTAATAACTTCAGAATTTGATAGCAGTAGTGTTATTGTAGAAGATTCATTCAAAGAGCGGCAACTAATTGAAGTTGTATGAGATGGGTCAGCCAAGAATATAATTGTTGATGACTATGTAGGGTGTGAAGAAATAGTGGACAATAATAGTAGGGATGATGTTGGAAATAATAATGCTTGGGATGCTGGGTTAGATGACTACGAATCAGGAGACGATAATGGCTCAGACTCAGATATGTTGTCAGATTATGAAGTTCAGGATGCATGTAATAGATATGAGGCCAATTTGGGGGGTTTTGAGTTCAATATGGATGGGGAAAGGATTATGTTGATGGTTGGAGCAGTGTACAGGAACATGGATGAGTTTAGGAAGGTGGTGAAAGTTTTTGTGATAAAAAATCGTTTTAGGCTGAAAAGGGTAAAAAATGAAAGGAGTAGAGTCACATTGACATGTGCAGCAGTAGGTTGTACTTGGAGGGTCCACACAAGTCTAAATTGGAATGGTATACACTTTCAAATCAAAACATTCTGGCTTGAACATATTTGTGCTAGAGGTAATGATAACTACAAAGCAAATTCAACTTGGATTGCTGCAACATTTCTTCATCTATTTAGAGCCAACCCTCAGCTAAACATTGAAGTAATTGCAAGTGAGCTGTTTAGGAGATTTGGTATTAAATGCAGTAATCAACGGTTGTAGAGGGCTAAGAACAAGGCATTGGAGCTATTAGGGCAGGACATAAGGCGAGCTATACCAAACTATATAGGTATATGCATATAATTTTCATCTCTAATCCTGGTTCAACAGTAACTATAGATAGAGATTGGTTAGGTGGCGGGCAGAACCCTCATTTTAAGAGGTTCTTTGTTATGTTTGATGCAAATAGGAGGGGGTTCTTTAAAGGGTGTAGACAATTTGCAGGGCTTGATGGTTGCCATCTAAAGGGGTTATATAAAGGTGTATTGTTGTCTACAGTTAGTATAGATGCTAATAATAGTATCTACCCACTAGCAATGTGTGTTGTTGAGAGTGAAAATACTGACTCTTGGGTGTACTTTATGGATAAATTATATGAGCAGATAGGCCATTATGATGATAGTGGGCTGTGTTTCATTAGTGATAATTTTAAATGCTTTGGAGATAGTGTTTCTTGAATCTTTGAAAAGGTATTGTTGTAGCCATATATATGCTAATTTCAAGCAGAAATTTCTTGGTGTACTATTACGTAATTCATTCTGGAAAGCTTGTAGAAGTTCAAACCTGGCAGACTTCAACACTCACATGTCTGAGTTGAATAATATTCTTCCTACAGCACATGATTGGCTTATGCAGATTCTAGTTTGTTGATGGGCTAAGCATAGATTTCCAACGCACACAAAGTGCTCCCATGTGATTAACAACATGTCAGAGTCGTTCAACAAATGGATCAATAATTTTAGGGGATTGCTTATTGTTAGGATGGTAGAAGAAATAAGAAGAAATGTGATGAATCTGATTCATAGAAGGTATGAGTAGGCTGTCATGTGTCAAGATGAATTGCCACCATAAGTTAGGAGGAGAATACTAGATGGGAGGGTAAAGTCCAGGTCTATGTCAGTTATATTTGGGCATAATGATACCTTTGAAGTTATGGAGGATGTTTCCAAGAGAAAAGTTGTCAATTTAAAGGCTAAGGAGTGTGATTGTGTGGAGTGGCAATTGTCTGGTTTGCCTTGTGCTCATGCACTATGTTGCATTGATGCTATAAGGTACAACATCAATGATTTTGTGCATCCTTTATCGAAGAATGAAGCATTGAAGAAGACTTATAAGCATCAATATTATTCGGTGCTTGATGAAAGTAGATGGCCTCCTGAATTGCATGATAACATGCTTCCACCTATAATCATTAGAACTACTGGCAGGCCTCAAACAAATAGGAGAAGAAAGGCGGATGAAAATAGGGCATTCAAGAGGAGTTCTAGTGTTAGGTGCCGTAATTGCGAAGAGTGGGGGCATAATGTGAGAACATGCAAAGTTGATAAGGGTTTAAAAAAATGACAAAGAAGAAAATTTTAAAGTCAACACAAGTTACTTTGTGTGATTATAAGTTTTGAAGTTCTCTTTATTTAAATTTCAGACTTATATATCTGCTTAATAATCTCATGATTTGTTTACACTGCAGCTCAAGGGAAATGGATCGGGGATCAATAGTGAAAGCGGACAGAGCTCAGGAGCCCATAATCAACATGAGGTAGTAGTTGTCATTGAATCTGGAACATAAGAATTTGTCCATGATAATGGCTTGAATTTACTGATTCAACAACTCAATTTTCTTAATTTATTTGTTTATAAACTATTTCATACTTGCTAATACAAATTTTTATTATTGAAGGACAATTAACCCAATCATAGAGAGCTTGTAGATGATAAATCCCGCAGCAACAGCTTTGGTGGTAAGAAATATTTTTGTATGTAATGACAGAGCCCAGACTAATCCCATACTACAAATTTTTTGGAGGGATGAGATGATACTTCACCTTACCTGTATAAGCTTTAAATTGTATAGTTGTTGTATCATCTTTTACTCAACCATATAGATAAGTTTGAGTCTTTTTGTTCTTTTTTTGTAAACTGTGTGCTAGTGAAAATACTCACACCATTAACAAAGCATTTAAGTTAAGTCAAAACTTAACAAACTGCTGAAAGTTGATTTTTTGTAAATATGGGCTGTTGTTGATGTTGTATTGGTTGATTCTTTCACAGCAATTAGTGACAGTTAACACTTGTGTTGCTGCTGGATTTTATTAATTTTGAAATATCATATTACTATATTTGGTTGCTTGATGTTTTTAACTTCAGTTTTATTTGTTGATGGATTGGTTACAGGTGATATTGAAATATCACATGATTGGATGTGTGAATGTTCTTTGACAGATGCTCAGAAACTGTTATTGTTTATTTTGTAGTTAAAATTTGTTTTTTGCTCAAACACACTTGGATGCTGATAATAGATTAGCTCAGTTAGTTCTGATTTTTTTTAAATATATGAGTGGCATGATTGACTTTGTGTTTCATTGCAAATTGGAGTTATAAATATATTTCACTTAGAAAACAATATTGCATTTGAGTTATAAAGCAGCAAAAAAATTTTTAATCATCATTGGAACATTTAGTTTACAAAGCATTAGACTTGGTGACACACTACATAAGGTACATCACAACATTGAAACGAAAGAATAACACATTGAATACAACCATAACCTTAGCAACAGTTGCAACTATGGTCTTCACTGTCTTCACGTCATTTTCAATTCTAGATAGTACCGCATAGCATACATCTGTTGACACGCATCCTTCAAATAAAGCTCCACTTAAAATATCCACAACCATTTTTTTTTGGCACAACAATAATAAAGCATATGTGGATTGTCATCGGATTCCGAAATCTTCAAATCCGCTCTCATATAGCATTTGCATATCTTGTTTGAGAACCTAATGAGCTTGCCATTGACTGTATTCCTCTAAGCTGGCTCATAGAATGTGTTTGATCGAACAAAATTGTTTGAACTTTGTGACTCCATTGATGTGCAAGAATGCTCCAGCTTTGAATAATGCTTGGGAAATATTGAGTTTTTTAATTGATTGTTGAATATATCATAGATGGTTGATAAGGAGATGAAGTGATATTGGTAGTGTTGGGTTGGTGCCTTTAAAGTGAAATGAAAGCTAATTTTTCTCTTCAGTTTGAGTTGAAAGTGTATGCTGCTTATTTAGCTTGTTTATGGCAGGTTATATAGCCACTGGTATTGGCAATATAACCGTTAAAGGCAACAGTAATAATGTCAGTAACATTGCAGTTCAATTTCAAGTATTAACTTCAATATTTATCCTTTCCAATAGTTAAAAATATTGAAAACGTTTGTTTTATTCATCCAAGTCATTTTAGAAAGTCAAAAGGGTGATTTGGTTTTTTTATTGACCATTTTAGCGCCAAAACATACATGCTATTATTGACGCACAATTCCTTAATTTGTGTACAGAAATATTTTTTCCCACGATAGGGGTATTTTCATCATTTTATCAATCAATAAACGGTCAAACAAATAGGTTACTAACGTCAGGGGAGGTGGCTGATAATACGCGAATACAACCTCTCAAACTAAAAATACGCTAAACCTCAGGAGAGGTTTCTGATAATTACCCTTATCAACAGTTGGATAAAATCTAACGGTCAATTGGGTAAAAGACAAAAAATGAGATTGTGAAATGATGGCTGCAATGTAATCCTTACTACATATACATCACATACCCAAATCTACGTAAAATCTAGATATTGGTATGGTCAACTTTAATCCAAAACCTACAAAAATTAAAATATAAATTCCATTAACGAATAGACAATAATAGTGGCCAATTCTACAGTAATTCAAATGATAATTTATAATTTCTATAAGATGAAAATGTTTCAAAGTTTTTTATCTCAGAGGTATATCGGCTGGAAACCCAAACTTGCGGACTACTGGTCCAAAGAATAGTTTTAACTGTCGTAGTTCTAGTATAACAACGCCAAAGTTCGAGTATCATCTTATCGGCTATCACTTTCTTGTCAGAATTGACAACTCAACTTTTCCCAACATCATGAATTTTAAAGGGAAAAATGTTCCAGAACTCTCACACATATATTTCTGGCATCATTACCTGAAGAATTGCAACCAGGCATCTAGAGGCAATTCACAAGTCTCAATCTCACCATTAACAACATTTCCTTGGGAAAGATCTTTCAGATCGCCAAAGGATGTTTGGAAAAATTATGCAAACAGAAACGCCTGGATTTTGGTCTAGGAAACGAATCTGAATTTTTGAATTTTCGAAAATGCTTTTTCTTTTTGGTGCTACAATCACAATTGCAAAATATTGCAAAACTGAAGTTCTTCCAAAAATCCAGAATTTTAAACCACTCATACAGCCTATGGCTTGTATGATGTTTTCATCAACCTCACAAGGTTATTTCTCCAATTTCCCTGCTCTCGAAACCTAGACCGACCCATAATGAAATGTCATCTTTTCCTGAAAAACCTGTATGATTTTCGCCTGGATTTTGATCTAAGAAACGAATCTGGATTATTGAATTTTCGGAAATGCTTTTTCATTTTGGTGCTGCAATCACAATCTTTCTTTTTCTTGCATTTGATCTGTAAGTAAGGCTTTTTGCAAGCACTTCGAAAAGGCTCTTTGTCTTTTAACAGTTCTTTTAATAATTGTTTATGTTTGCATAATTTTTCCAAACATCCTTTGGCAATCTAAAAGGTCTTTCCCACGGAAATGTTGTCAATGGTGAGATTGAGACTCGTGAGCTACCTCTATATGTCAGATCATTAAACCCATTGAGCTTATAAAACAGGATAGACATCCGTTTATAATGGAAATCAAGATCTTTAGAGTTGAGGGAGCAGCATTTCATATTAAGGTAGTCTCTTCTTGTAGCCTCAAAGACTGCGGCTGATTCTCTAATGAATTGTTCGTGAATAACAGAACGAGCAGTTGAGACATTAGGTAGTTGCACAAACTATAATTGTCTGTACTCTCCTAAAGTATCAAACTATAATTGTCTGTACTCTTCTAAAGTATCAAACTAATCTCTTAAAGATCCTGTAAAACGGGTAGCAAGTTCTCTAAGGACTGATTCTGCAGTAGCATTTGCTTTTAACATTTGGAGATCTGTCCAAGCAGCCATTTCAGATAATATGTCTCTCCATTTAGCTATAGAGATATCATCAAAAGTGAACCATTGACCATTTGAAGGTTTCTGATCATTTTGGGGTTGAGCAGGCCGATTTGGAGATGAGGATGCTTTTGGTGGATCTTCCTTGATATCTGAGGGTATTTCAAAGAATGGGTCAGTTCTAGAGGATTGAGCAGGCTCGGTCTCTTCAGGGTGGGCCATAAGGATTCTAGTGATGTCAGCATAAGATTTTTCATAATCACTAGATGAAACGGAAGATTCGAGGGAAGATTCTGTTTCAGATTCATATGGATCTTCCGAAACGGCTAGATTTGAATCAGAAGTTTGGTCTGTATCAGATGTATCAGATGGAGCTGAGATCATCTGTTCATTGTATTGTTGCATTGGAGATTTATCTTTGGCCTGAGTTGGTGTTGGTTGAAGAGGAAGTGGGGTATAAAGAGGTGGTTGTTGTTCTGGGATTGACAAAGGTGGTTGAAAAGGTTGTTTATCTGGTCTTGGTCGAGGATGAGGTTTGGATCTAGATGGTTTTGGCAGAGGATTATTTCTAAACAAAGTATGTGTCATGCCAAATAATTTGGATGGGTCTTGTGGTTTAATGGGAGAAAGCATAAGTGCAAATGGGTGGAAGGCTGGGCTGATGGGAGGTAACGTTGAAGAGGTGGTAAATAATGTTGGCCATTGCCTTTCTGACTCAATCTGTTCAAGTTATGCTTTCAATTTTCTGATTTTCTTTTCTTTCTGATCAAATCCTGGGCCATAGTATTTATGACTTAGCATGGTTCTTAATTCTGAATCTAGTTGAGAGATTATGGATTGAAGATTTTGGTAAATTTATTGCATCTGGGAAGTGATCGAGTCCATATTAGATTCAATATGATCAGTTCGTAAACTGATATGATTAACCTTCTTATGGATATCAACCAAGGTTTCATTTTGAGCACTGGCATTTTGGGTTTGCCAGTTGAGAACAGCCTTAAAAGGTTTGGGGTCTTCTAAGTGACCTGTGGGAGTTATGGCTGAAGAAATAAAGGGTTTGGTTATGACCTTTAATTGTGGATTGGTCTGGGTTTCGAGAGCAAGGAAATTGGAGCAATAATCTTGTATGGGTGGTTTAGAATTTTGGATGTTTGGAAGAACTTTAGTTTTCTAATTTTTTGCAATCCATCTAAGTTCTTTTTGGTAGATATGTAATGGAGTTGGTGGTGGTGGAGGATTATGAGGTGGTTTAGGTTGGTTGTGTGAGCACGGAGTTTTAGGTATTTTCTTTTTTGGTTTTCTTCTCCGTTCAGTTTCAACATCATCTTCCTCTCAATCATCCCAACAGGGACAATCTGGGTCACAATTTCTTGATCCTGGGGAATCCCAAAGAAAGTGGCCATTAATTTGGCAGGGTAGACAGGATATCCTTCTTAATTGAATCCTGTAATTGGCAGCTTTTCTTGAGCAGTCTGAACAGCTATAACCATGGCTGAATAAATGAATAAGAGTCGTGGAGGCTCCTCTGGTGCTGTTGGTGTAGGTCGAAAAGTCATTCGGACAGTTCCATTAGATCTTCTTTCAAACATACTTTTTGTTGTCTGGATAGGAGAAGTATTGGTGTGGAACTTCTCATAATTTGAAATCCATTCCAAGGGCATGAGTTTTATGAGTTCATGTCTAGGGATCTGTCTTGGAATTTGAATGATTGTTGGTATCTGATCTGATTCTGCTAACACTATAAGGGCGTTAGAGTGGTGCTCAGGTGAAGGAAT
>MKYO02000739.1:6932-56200 GCA_002013955.2 Citrus medica | reverse complement strand
AAAAAAAAAGAGTATGTGGAAAAATTAAAAAGATTTCCGTGATTAGGTTTAAATGAATGACTTCCTGGTTTAATTGAGTATGAAAAAAGAAAAAAAAAATCAAGGATGTACATCTTAATACAAACTCGGAGTTCAAAAAATATTTCCTCGCCAATTTGAGAGAAGCAGCAAAGAAACAAAACAAAATTGATATAAATAAAAATCAACATATGATTGATCGTGCTGATAGTCAACACATGATTAATTGTCTTAATGTTTGTAGATTAAAGGAAAAAAAATGATTGATCAATCTTTGTCAATCAATCGTTCCCAAATTATTCTAATCGTGTCATTTATTTTTTTTTTAATTCTAACACATGTATAAATTGAACCTTTTAGGTTGAAGTGTATCAGTACCGATTATTACTATTTTCAGTATATTTTTCTTTAGAATTTCTCAAATATAACCCGCATATTTATATGGCAAATATGGAAAAAACAAAATCTCTCAAGTATGATGTTTGATCCTTTTTTATATCACTAATTTAAAAAAAAAATGCTTTTCGACACACTGACTTGTGGCAAAAAATAAAAATAAAATAAAAACAAAAATAAACAAATAAATAAATAATGAAAAATCTCCAAATCATAAATAAAAATTCAGTTCTGTCAACAAATTTTTTATTTATAGCATTACTCTTTTTCTAAAGTGCGAGCTCCCTTTTTAAAAAGACTCATACATTCACACATGATATGTAACATATGTGGGGAAAAAAAAAAAAAAATTGAGGCGGTTAAAAAGTAAATAAAAATAAAAGAAGAAGCTGGAAACAGGGAACACATACACACGTGTGAGAGAGTGAGGGGAGCTGTAAACCGACCGGAAACCCGACCCACACCCACGAACCCGATCTGGCCATATCTCCGCTTTCCGGCCACCTCACCGGCCGAGCAAGGTACCAATCTGAAGCTTGAAGACCTTTCGTTGTATCCCCGCCATCACCGTTGCCGAGTAAGAGTCAAAACGCCGGCAATAAAGCTCGATAAGCCGCGGTAAAACCCACCCTTTCTCGCCGTCGGTTCCGCCGGTTTTGGGTGACGCCACCGCGTGAATCTTGATCGTCAGCTCACGTTCATCATTTTTCGACCATCCCCGCTACCGGAAACAGGCGTTTTGGCCGCGAACGACTGCCTGAAAGTTTGCGGCTTGGGAAGCTCGACCCGCCGCTGTTGCCGCGCGTGGGAAGCTACTGTTTACTGAATTCTGGTCTCCGTGAACCGGTGAGGGTAATTCGGTAATTTCACATTTTGAGGGTGATTTTGTAATTACTGAAATTGAGTATCGGTTGTAATTACGATTCCGAGGGTGATTCGGTGATTTATGATTTCACAGTATTTTAATGATTTATGGACTCGAAAGTATTTTAATAATTTAATCGACAAGGAAGTTGTAAATTATAGATATTGTTTTGAATTAATTGCTTAAATTTAGTCATAATTTCGATTTATGGAATTATGTCATTTCCTTGATTTAGGTGGATTTGCAAGTGAGAATCAGTCCGCAGGTAAGGACGATATCCGAGTTTGAACATCGTTACTGTGAGTGGAATATACAAAACTTATTTTCTTTATAGTTTATTATGATTTAAAAATATGGTAAAGCATGTTTACAAAATAAGTTTTAAAGGCTCTGATTTTTTTTTTTATAAAATGGATTTTATCTACGTATTAGTGTTCATTATTAAATATTTGTATGATTGATGATTTTATTGCCGATTTAGAAATATTTTAAAGAAAATGAATTAGATTCAAAGTATGTTAAATGAAAAGGAAATGAGATTTCAGATGTGATTATGTGTTTATGTATATGTGTGGAAACTATTGTTTGTAAAATTATTGGACATAACCCTTCTCTGATTACAGTGATACAGATATGATGAGACTTTTGGGGCCTGTCTGAATACAGATAGAGGCTTTGGATCATTTGTTTAGTGGTAAACTAATATTATTTTTATCTTTTTATTTCCTTCAAATTAGTATTAGTTATCTTTATAATTTTTTATTAATATTTTTATACAAAAACATGATAAACTATAATTAATTTCATAAACTATAATAAAATTAATTAACATATATAATATAGAATATTAAAGAGTTGTATTCAGTTGAATATGATTTATGTTATGACATTTATTATCTTATTTATATTCTTTGAAATGTTTATTATTTGTCTAACATTTATAATTTGTAAGGGCATAAATGTAAAAAATATAAATTTTCATTTTTTAGTTAAAAAACAACATAATATTTATTTTTAGTGATTCAGATAAAAAAACAAACATATCATTCATATTAAGACATTCAGTTCTATTCAGAATTCAGACTAATTCAAATATATTCAGATTTCAGACAAAAAATCAAAAGCCACCTAAAACGACCAAAAAGAATTCTATTTTTTTGTTTAATATTTTCAAGGAGCAATGATAGGTATCTCAATATTTAAGTCTCAATTGATGTGACATTCATTTATTACATTGTAGTTAAGTAATTTTAATAACTATAAAATTCATCATCCAATAAATGAGGGACACATAATATTGAGAGTCAAATTGGAACTCAAATATCATGATCCTTAACATTATTGATTTTCAAGACGTCTATTACTTTCACCTAGCTTTAGACTGGGAATTATTTGATAATTTCAAACCCAAAATTACACTTAAATTCTTTAAATTATCTCAACTTTTATTTCACAAGTTGACTATCTCCCTCATCTATTGTTTTGTTAACATTTATTGGCGTACAACCACTAGTATGTTGGCTTAATTTCAAAGTCAATTAACATTTATTTTTCACGAAGGTTTGGTTTAATATAACTTTTTAAATAGAGTTTATTTAAATAGAGGTTTTGTTAGTAGAGTTTTTATAAGTAAAACTTATACGCAAAAAATTTTATTTGTTTGGTTGTCAAGAAGAGTTTTTATTACAAATTATAAAATTAGTTTAATAAACAAGTTCTTAAATTATGTCATGAAAAGAATGAAATAAGATTGTCAAAAGTAAAGGATATTTTAGACATTTTAATATTTAAAAAAAATTTTAATCTCTACTCCTAAAATTTTTTATCTTTTGCTAGCAAAGACAAAATATCTTATTTTATTTTCAAAAGTTCTACTAAAAAGATAATCAAACGACAAAAATTTTGATAAGAGATTATGAGATTAAATAAGCACTTATGATCATTAGATAAACTGTACTTAATAAACACAAAGTACTAATAAAGCCTTTTTCCTCATTGATCTAAGTCTTACAAGTCTTCTTTAATCATTATAGAGATCAAGACTGATTGTCTTAATCTGTGCTAATCACTATAATGATTGATTGTCGATCAATATCAAGATCGATTGTCCAATAACATAAAGATTGATTGAATCAAACTTTAAAAATCAAGCAAATTCCTAATTATAATGACTCATGATTGAAACATTTTTTTCACAAAATTAATTTTTGTATAAATTGAGCTTTTATGCTCATGATTGATGAATTAATAGAGTGAAAAAATTGATATTGATTCAAGCATATAATACTTAAATAAGCTTCAACTCTTGAACTAATTTTTATAAATGAGTTAGGTCCATGTACTATTCTACTCGCTCTTCTAGTAAGAAATATTAATTCACCACCCACAACATTTGATGGATCTCTCATTCACAGATTTTGGTGGTCACCGTGATTGGCGCTTTAACTCAATGATTGAATGCTGCAATATATTATATATATGTGCTTACAAATATGAGTTAGTTGCATGTGACATGCGCGGCGTCTCTGTTAATGATTTTGATTCACAGGGCAAAAGAAAGAAACGCGTGACATGCGTGACATGAATTAGTTGCATGTGACATGCGTGACATGCCTTGATGTTGAAATTAGTTTTCAACATTTTCACACAATCTTTTATTTTATTTTTTTAACATTTTCTTTGTTAATAAAAATTGGTTCCTAAGTTTTCCTTCACATATCTGTAATTTATAATTGATTTTGAAATTTCGGAGGCTAAAAACATCCAAAAGTTTTCTGCAATTGTCATATTCAGTTAACGATGAATCGGCCTATTTTTCTTTGGCATTACTCGGTTTTCCTTTTCATTTCCCTTTACTTTTCCTTTATTCAAATTCTTTTGCTGTAAGGCTGTCGTCCTCAAACTAAATTATGATATTCATTAGTCGTGCCTTGACTGTGGCCTTGATTGATGATATGATTGCTTGATTGTGGGACAAAACTACGTTACAGGCTCTGTATGTAACAGCTCAGTGCAAATTGGTCTTGTATCAGCTAAGTTCCAACAACTTTTCCTCTCTCCTGCAACACGTGGATGCTCCCCATTTGCGACGTTACATACTCTGGGTCCTTGATTGTGTGCATAAGCTTGACTCCTGGTTAATTTCTATCAATTATGACCCCTGTCCCCAGGTCGTAGAATGAGTACTCCTTGGTCACAAGTCAATGAAATTGCAGAAAGCGTCTGATCATTGAATGCTAATTTCCTCTTACTGGCGTAGACTATGATTTAATAAATCTTTCGTAAATTTCCTCATCGCTTCCTATGTCACAGTGATATTGGTGTAGCCGGTGATTTTGGATAAACTCATATTGGCGTACATTATGATTTTAGCACTGCCTGAAACTATATTATTCATTAATTTTTTTTTAATAATTATATTTTTTTATTTTGGTTTGAGTATTTTATATCTCTGAATATATATATATATATATATATATATATCATCAGTCAAAGATATGTAATTCACATTTGACTTTAGCCAAATAAAAAGTTGTTTTACAATGGAAATTCTTCCTTCATTAAGTTCTCATTAACCTCACTACTTTGGATTGTTGTTTTGGATGAAATCCATGGATGCAAGGCTTGCTTGGAAGCTGAGATGACGAAGCTCTTAGTTCATGATTTGACAATGATGAAGGAATGTTGTCTGATTGTTGTGATGATTGGGAGGGAGCGACGGATCTCTTCTCAATAAAATAACGGAATTCAACTCTTCTCAATACTGGAATAAATTATTTGATTATTTCAAACCCAAACTTACACTAAATTATCTCAATTAACTTTCATTTTATTAGTTGACTATCTCAATCAACTGTTGACTATCTCGATCAACTGGCTCCAAGTTAGCTTGTTTTCCACGAAGTATTAATGAAGCACTTTTCCTCATTGGTCCAAGCCTTATAAGTCTTCGTTAGTCATTACAATTCAATGCTTGCATTGATTAATTATTTGATTATTCCATGCAAGTCCAAGCATACAATTCAATAAAAAATAATTATCGTAATTTTAGAAAGACAGTTTTGAAACAGTAATTGAAAGTATTCATTTGAACTTTTTATAATTACAGAGAAAAGTCTATTGGTGCTAGTTTCCAATTCATAAAAATAAGTCATCCGTGAAACACGCTTTGAAATTGGTTAGGCAGGCTGCAAAGTAAAACGTGATCACCACTCAACCATCTTTAACATAAAAACGTACACTCCACGCTTGACTTGTAAAAACTGGAAAATTTCCATGCTTTCAAGAATGCTGATCAAATTGGGGACGCAATGGATAATTCTTGATGATTTATTGGTTGACTGACTCTATCACTAATTTTAAATTTAAAAAAAATATAGAAATATATTTGAAAACCAATATTTTTACATTTTTCCTTACAAGTTTGAAATTTGATTTATATAATGAAATATTTCTATTAGCTATTAAATTTATCGTAATTTTAGAAAGGCATTTTTGAAACAGTAATTGAAACTCTTAGTTCATGGTTTGATGATGATGAACCTCCTTCATATGATGTTAATGATGAATTAGCTTATTTTTCTTTAGCTTTCCTCTATCTTTCTTCGAGCACTGATATTTGAACACTATCAAGAAACCACCAAGATAGAGAAACCTGTATTGTTTATACTACAATACCACTAGTTTACTGTATCTTTCTTTTATGAGCAATTGAACTTTTTATGTATTAATTATAGCCGGTTGCTTTCAAGCGGGGTTTATGCCTTGTTATTTGCCATATGAATCTGTAAGAATTTATTGTTCACTGAGATCTTAAGACTATGGAGTGAAGGCCATTGCTTTTCCTCCATTCAAATTCTTTCACCGTGCGGCTGTGGTCCTCAAACTCAATTATGATATTTACTAGTCGTGCGTCGAATGTGGCTCTGATTGATGATACGATTGCTTGATTGTGTTCATAAGCTGGACTATTGGTTAACGTCAACACACATCCTCCATGTCCCTGGGTTAGTTGACAGAGTACGTCCGCCTTGCAGTGTGCGTGTTTGATTATAATTATCGTAGAATAAGTCAATGAAATTGCAGAAAGTCTCTGATCATTTAATAAATCTTTTGTAAATTTCCTCATCACTTCCTATGTCACAATGATATTGGTGTAGCCGGTGACTTTGGATAAACTCATACTGGCGTACATTATGGTTTTAGCATTGCCTGGAACTATATTATTTATCAATTTTTTTATAACGTTAAGACATCCTCCATGTCCCACGGGTTAGTTGACAGAATACGTCAATCGAAGGTCGCCTTGTAGTGTGTGTGTTTGATTATATGATTATAATTATACGTCAATCGATGGATGTACTAATTCATGTTTCCATTGTGAAATATACAAGCCCTTATACACACCGGATAAATTTCTAACATGTATAAAAAATAGTTGATTATTGATTTTCACAAATTCCAATATATCAAACATCCTATTGAATTATTAATTCCAAAGCACTTTTTTTAAGTATCAATAGTGGAATAAATTATTTGATAATTTAAAACCCAAACTTACGCCTAAATTCTTTAAATTATCTCAATCAACTTTTATTTTATTAGTTGACTATCTCCATCAATTTTTATAAAAAATAGAATTGACGACCATTTGTATGTTGGCTTAATTTGAAAGTCAGTCAACATTTATTTTCCATGGAGTATTAATGAAGTGTTTTTCTTCATTGGTCCAGGTCCTACAAGTCTTCGTCAATCATTATAGAGACCAAAACTAATTATCTTTATTTGTGCCAATCGCTATAAAGATTGATTTTGAATTAATATTAAGATCGATTGTCCAGTAACATTAAGATTGATTGAATCAATCTTTAAAAATCAATCAAACTTCCAATTATAATAATTGTGACATTTTTTTTTCATAAATTCGTAATTTTTGTATAAATTGAGCTTTTATTCTCATGATTGGTGAAGCAATACAACAAAAAATTTGATCTTGATAGGAAATATTAATTGAGCATACATTGGGTTTCGATGGACTAATCATTCACAGGTATTGGTGGTCACCGTGAATGGCGCTTTAACACAATGATTGAATAATGCTGCAATACATATGTATTTATTTATAAAATTAAGCCTATTTAAATTTCACCTCTACATATATCATACATCATATAAAATGTCATTTGAATGTAGTCCACGCTTTTATGAGTAAATTATCAAATATATATGGAAAATTACTTGATTAATTATTGGCCATCTAATAATAAAATAATTAACAAAAATCTAATAAAATAATTTTCTAAACTCACTAAATATTTTAGAATATAAATCCTTGAATAGATTTTTTTATAATTCAGTGCAAACCCAATCAAACAATTCAATAAAAGGCCAATCATACTCTTAAATTACATAAATTCTTAGTCAACTTTTATTTTATAGTATTGACCGTCGCCACTAATTGTTAGTGGAAAAAGAATTGATGGCCACTTGTTTGTTGGCTTAATTTGAAAGTTAGTCAACTTTAATTTTCCACGCAGTTGTAATAATATATGCAAAATTTATATTTTCCACGTAGTTGTCATTTAAATTGGACCCGTACCACTGTCCCAAGTTCATATATACGAAATTCCTGTTTTAGTCATTTCAAGTGATTGCAATAGTAATGAAGATCGCAGACTGAGAGCAATGGAAACTTTCCTTATTAAGGATTCCCAATATCTTTGGTTTTAGTAGCTTTGATTCAGATGCATGAACACAAAGGGTCACAAGAGCTTCAAATAACATTTATGTTTTTTTGTCATTTCAGACAACGCCACACTAACTAAACATAGAGGAAGATTTACGTTGATTAATTATTGATTTTCTAATAAATTAATTTAAACTTATCAAACATCCAATCAAATTCTTCTCAAAACACATTATTTAATAGATTGACTGATAATGCAATGGAAATCCAAACAAAAGGTTAAATTATTAAATTCTCTCAGTCAACTTTTATTTTACTAGTTATGATTATCTCCATCAAACTATCGGAAAAATTTATAGTTTACAATCACTTTATCTATATTTTCCACGAGGTATTAATGAAGTGCTTTTTCCCGTTAGTCGAATGTTGCAAAACATGGAATGTATTGGAAAGTCTTAAAAAAGTCTTCAGCCAATCAAATTGCAAGGCCTGCGATAAACTTTTAGTATAAATTGCTCTACAATGGAAAGTTGCTCATTGCACATTTAATTTTAACCAAATGAAAGTTGCTCTGCAATGGAAAATGAAAAGTTGCTCTGCAATGGAAAGTACTTCCTTCATTAAGTTCTCATTAATGTCACTAATTTGGATTATTGTATTGATGAATGAAATTCATGGATACAAAGCATGCTTGGAAACAGAGAGGACTGCTCTGTTGGCAATCAAGAGCTTCTTCATATCAGTCAGTGACATTGGATATGACGACAAAATTCTTCCTTCATGGGTTGGTGAGGATGATGGAATGTCGTCTGATTGTTATGATGATTGGGAGGGAGTTATGTGCAATGCCACCACACGACGCGTGATGCAACTCTCACTCAAAATACAAAGAGATCAAATTATTATGATGGAACTTCGGCTTCGCTTCTGATCAATATGTCATTGTTTCATCCTTTTGAAGAATTGCAAAGCCTTGACTTATCTGAGAATTGGTTTACAGGCATCTATGAGAATAGAGGTCCGTATTTATGTATACATTTATTTCTCGTCCATAAATATTTTGTCAGTGACTAATTAATAATAATACTTCATATGCATTAGCAGCTTACGATAGCTTTGGGAGTTTGAAGCAACTGAAGATCTTAGATCTTAGATCAAATTCCTTCAACGACAGCATATTACCATATTTGAATACACTAACTTCACTTACCACTTTGATTCTTAATTCCAATTCCATTGAAGGTTCCAGAACCAAGCAAGGTATACATATACGTTTCAGGCCAACAGATATACATGTTAGGCAATTGAATTAATTTCTAATTAAAATATATATTTATATTGTCTTGATCAAAATTAATGTTTTCTGAGCAGGATTAGCAAATTTGAGATACTTGCAAGTGTTGGATCTAAGCGAGAACTTCAATATAACTAGTGGCTCTTTAACAAGGCTAGGTAGGCTACTGAGATAATTACCAAGTCAGCACACTAATCACAACCTTCTACAATAATTTTAAAAGTAATATTTTGTTTTTCGTTGGTGTGGGATTGGCAAATTTGACAAACCTGAAAAAATTGGATCTTCGTGATTGTGGAATAACTGCAATTCAAGGTACACGGAAACAAGTCACTACCCAAATTCCTAGTGATATGACTGGAAAACTTGACTACAATTGGTACACGACAAAAATTTACTTTCCAATTTCTTAGTAAAATTTAAAGAAAAAGAAAAAATAAAATCATTTTTGAGTATATGATCAATTTAATTAGATCTGAATCATAAGCTTTATTACTACAATTATTTAATCTAACTTTGAAATTTATTTCTTAATTCTTTATTTTTTCCCAAAGATGATTACTATGAATTTTCTTCTTTCTTGGCCAAGATTAGCTAAATTAAAAAACTTGGAAGCCTTGGATTTTAGTTCTAATTATTATATACACGGTTCTTTAGAAGATAATTTTTTAATTAAACAACGTGCACATTTAATTTTCATTCAATATTTACCATATTATTTTAATTAAACAATTTAGACGAGAGTGGCATAACTGTTATTGACAACGCTAGGTAGGCCACTGAATCTGAGATAAGAAGCAAATTAAATATAGAATTAATGTTTATCAAACGCGCAGATCACATACAATGCCTTTAAATGTAATATTTTTATTTTTTCATCGGCGCATGTAGGATTGGCAGATTTGCCAAACTTGAAAGCATTGGATCTTCGTTATTGTGGGATAACTACAATTCAAGGTATATAACAACTCACTTCCTCCAATGACAAAAATTGTTTTAGATGTTAATCAAGTTGATAATATATTTGCATTTTTTAATTGCTTTAAACTAGATCAAATTTAAATTAGAAGCACTGCTTTCTATACAAAGTTTAGTACTTGACATACTCTATCACCAATTTCCGACATAACCCACTCATTTCTTTCACTCTCTCTTAATTCTAAATCTTTTTTATAAAAAAATCAACAATGATATTTATCTTTATTTCAATATTTATAGTTCTAAATGAATGTTTTTTTCTTATGTTCATTAATTCTTGATGCAAGATTAGCTAAATTCAAAAGCTTAGAAGCATTGAATTTGAGTAATAGTAACATAAAAAATTCTCTAGAAACCCATATTAAACAATTTACATTGTGTTTTTATGTTGAAACATGATAAATAAGAGCCCAATATTGTTTTCTAATTGTTGTTTTCACAAATAAAAATGAAAATGCTATTTTTAAATTTATTTTTAAAATTTTAAAATGTGTTCAGTATCATTTTAAAAAATAATCTCAAAAATGAGAAAAACAAAAATATGTTTGGTAAGAATATATCAAAGAATTATTATTGGAATAATTTCCATAAACTTAAGATTAAGCAATGTATATTGATCATTTTAATTTTAAGAATAAATTAGGTGATCTTTCTATTTTTTTGTTCAAAGAAAAATGATAACCCTACATATTTGATTTAGTTAATATATAAAAACATAAATATTATAATGTATATAAGAAGAAAAGATTATTGTGAGGGAAATTGATTCTTTGGGTACAACAACAATAACAACAACAACAACAACAACAATAATAATAATAATAATCTCTAGGTGACATATGTTTTAACAAATTTTAAGAAGATGACACATTTTTAAAAAATATTCAAGCGAGTGACATTCTATTAACTTTTGCCATTAATTTTAATGTGAATAGTAAATTAAATTACGTTTCTACCCCACAAAATGATGTTTCTGCCCATACTCACTCATTTTTAATTTTTTAAATCGAAAAATATTAAAAAAAAATTAAACCTAAGTCTAATTAACAGGTTTTTTTTGTTCAATAAAATAAATTAAAAAAAAATTCTTGTTGAATCAAACTTATTTGTGAATATAAAGAAGCAAAAAGCTTATGAATTATAAAGTATTGTATAAATTCAATATTTTCGTCTCTTTGGCTTTATGAAAAAAAAGTCTATTTTTTCCAATTCTACTCTCGACTAGTTAAAATTAACAGCAAAACTTAATGGAATGTCACACACTCGAGTGTTTTCAAAACATGTGTCATCTTTTTGAAATTTATTAAAACATGTGTCACCTAGGGATAATTAAACCTAATGATGATGATGATGATGATGATGATGATAATAATAATAATAATAATAATAATGTTGATATTATTATTATTTCAGGAGGAGGTAAAGAGAATTCTTCATTTTGGAACTTAATATTGTATTGGAAAATAAGGAAAATAAGAAAAAGTTGTTTCTCATTTCTTTTGTTAAAATGTGCAGAATGAATTTTAAAATTTTAAAAATATTTTCAGAAACAAACTACCGAACAGTAACTAATATTTTCTAAATTCAAAAAATAAAAAACAGCATATAAAAACAATGCCAACGCACCCAATATTTGCATTACTGATACACAATTCCTACTTCCCAGTGACTTGTTGGTTAAAGTACTTGTTGGTCAAAGTACTTGGGCAAATAGTTTTGTTTAATGCTATGAGAGGAATAAATAAAGTTTAAGATAGCAACTAATATATTATGAGTTTCTCTTTATATTATCCAACAAATTTAGAGATTAGAAAACCAATATCCAACGAAAAAGACGAAGTCAACAAACTCTTCCACAGAAAATCATTATTTTAAACAACGAGAATTGCTGAAACGCTTTTTGAATGGATTATGATGAGCAAGAATTGCTGACTGCTTTTATATTATTATTATTATTATTTTATTGTTAGATTAATTGAAACGCTTTTGCAATCAACATCATATTATAAGAGAAATAAATTCATATCATTCTATTATTATTTATGTTGACCAAAATACTTAGACAATTTGATTTCATGTCTGTTTTATAAGTCTTATATTGGGTTCATGATTGAATGCACTATAATTAGTTTTCGTTTTATGAAATCTGAGCTTTTTATTTTCACTTTCAGGAATATGTAATTTGAAGAATCTTCTTGAGTTGGATTTAAGGTCAAATAATTTTGAGGGTCATCTTCCTCAGTGCCTCAACAACTTGACCCATCTCAAAGTTCTTGATATTTCTTACAATCAATTAAGTGGAAACTTTCCTTCTGCCTTGACCAACCTCACATCACTTGAATATTTGGATCTCTCTTTCATTGATTTCCAAGGAACATTCTCAATAAATTCATTGGCTAATCATTTAAAGCTTGAGATCTTGCGACTCTCGTTAGGAAACGATATGTTGCAAGTGAAAACCGAAAATTGGCTCCCCACATATCCTCTCAAGGTTCTCCAATTATCTTACTGCCACTTAAATGTCAATAATAGTTTTCTTTTACACCAACAACACTTAAAATTCCTTGATCTCTCTCACAATCAGTTGGTTGGCAATTTCCCAACTTGGTTGTTGCAAAACAACACAGGACTAGAAGTTTTGATTTTGTGGAATAACTCATTCTCGGGAATTCTTCCGCGACTTCCCAATGCCAAATACAACAAGTTTCGTCATTTAGATATTTCCACTAACAATTTCTCTGGTAAGCTACCAGAGAATTTGGGTATTGTCTTTCAGAAATTGATATATTTGGATATGTCAAAAAATAGTTTTGAAGGTAATATTCCTTATTCAATCAGTGAGATGAAAGAGCTAATTACTTTGAATTTGTCTGAAAATAATTTTTTAGGAAAATTACCTCGGTCTATATTCTCTAGTTGCCTCTCCTTAGATAAGTTGGACCTATCAAATAACAATTTCTATGGCCAACTTTTTCCCAATTATATGAACTTGACTTATTTGAGTTTGTTATATTTTTACAACAATCATTTCAGTGGGAAAATGACAGATGGTTTGTTGAGCTCGACTTTGCTGGAGGTATTAGATGTATCCAACAACAAGTTATCCGGCGATATTCCCCACTGGATTGGCAACTTCTCACACCTTAGGGTTCTTTTAATGTCAGAAAATTATTTGCAAGGTAGTATTCCGGTCCAGCTCGGCAATCTTGAAAGTCTTGGGTTTATAGACATCTCCGAAAATAGTTTGTCTGGGTCCATGGTATCTCTCTCCAATCTTTCATCACTGGAGCACATTTATCTGCATAACAATGCAATTAATGGGTTAATTCCAATTGCATTGCTTAGAAGCTCTACATTATTGACTCTCGATTTGAGGGACAATAAATTTTTTGGTAGGATTCCTCATCAGATCAATGAGCTTTCGAATTTGCATGTTCTTCTTTTGAGAGGGAATTATCTACAAGGACGTATTCCTAATCAATTGTGCCAATTAAGAAAATTAGGTATCATGGATCTTTCACATAACAGACTTAATGGGCCGATACCTTCATGCTTGGGTAACGTGTCATTCGGGAGAGAAACGATTTATGATTATTCATTGTTATTCGATTTGGCATGGCTAATCGTGATTTCAGTTTTACTTACTACAATTCCACTCTTGATCCGCAGCCGCCAGGTGAACTACGTATTAGACTAGATCAACAAGTAGGTGTAAAATTTGTGACAAAGTATAGATATGAATTTTTCATCGGTCTTAATCTCGACGACATGGCTGGACTGGATTTGTCGAGCAATGAGTTCAGTGGAGAAATTCCATGGGAAATTGGGCATCTTCAACATATTCGTGTACTTAATTTGTCAAATAATTTACTATCAGGTGCTATACCAAAGAGCTTCTCCAATCTGAAAATGATAGAGAGCTTGGACCTTTCCCGCAACAAATTAAGTGGCCGAATTCCTCCTCAACTAACTAAGCTAAACTTTTTGTCAAACTTCAACGTGTCATACAACAATTTGTGCGACCCAATCCCAGACAAAGAGCAGTTTGCCACCTTTGATGACAGCAGTTATGAAGGTAATTCGGCTCTTTGTGGCTCAATGATAAAGAGGAAATGCAGCAGTGCGTTGGCACCACCAGCGACACCTACAGGAGGAGGAGAAGATGAAGGCGATTATGTGATTGATATGGCGGCATTAAGATGGAGTTTTGGAGCATCCTATGTGTCAGTGATTTTGGGTTTATTTACAGCACTTTAGATAAACTCGTACTGGCGCAGACTGTGGTTCTATTTCATTGATAGATGCATTGACACATGCTACTATTGGCTTTTCAAATATGTTTTCCATCGGTGACTGTGCTTACTTGCACATACTGTTCTGCCGTGTATAACTTATCGTGCTGTGTTATGTCTCCGTTGGCTTTTCTCCAAACAGCAATGTATCCATGTATGTGTTTGTTCAAATTCTCAATTTGGTGTTCCAAAACTAAACTCATGTTTCCAATTTCCTTTAATTGGTTGCATTAGGATTAGACTTACGGCTTCTTCTTCAGTTTCTGTTGGTTGCAAATTTAAATTGGATAAGTAATTTTGCCAACTACTATATTAGTTGTAATATCATCAGTGCAGCAACCTCAGCTGCAAATGTAAGCTATCTCTCAGTGGGTCAATTCAACTCCATTCCGAACGTATTGTTCACACGCACCAACCAAATACCAAATAATTTGAGGCATAACTACAAATCTCAGTCTAAAACATTAAAATCCATTATAGAACAGCATCACAGATCTCTTGATGAGGAAAATCGCCCAATTAATTTATCATCAGTTATTGATCAAAACAAAATCTCTTAACAAAACAAGAAACTGATTTGTACAAATATTATATTAGAACATCAAGTATTATACATTTATAACACAAATATCAATTATTATGTGTTAATATTATTGGGGAAAACAAAACCTAAAATATATACTAAACACTAAATTAATGACTCATGTCATACTCACATTATGTTATAAACTTATTCATGTCATACTTATGTCATTTTAACTTATTTATAACTTGTTTTTTTGACACATTTGTTATTTTTAAATTAATTTTTAATTTGTTTGTATTTAATATTAAACAAGTCAACACGATTAATAAACGGGTTATATCCGTATTTTGATATTTCGATACGATTAATGAATGGGTCATATCCATATTTGACACCAAAAATATGCCTCCAATACAATTTGTTTTATATCATAATATCACCTGTAAAAGATTGACAAGAGAGAAGCCAACTAGCCAAATTGCACAACAGAACCAATTAAAAGATGACTACATGTATTCACCTGAGTACGCAGATCTTCTAGTCCAAGCTTTCCTTGGAGAATCTTCAGTGTAGTTTGCTCATGTTGCACACTTAGTGAATATGCCTCCATCAAAGAAAGAGCTATGGCTATGGCATGATAACTTGCAGCTGTCTGTCACGTGAAGAAATCAAACAAAATTCTGAGTTTACAGAAAGATTTATAATTCTAAAGAGTGTGTATACATGCGTAAATAGAGAGAGAAAAACCTGTATATGGTCACCTCCTAATAGTCTTTGGTTGCATTTAAGGGCTTCATGCAAATATCTAAGAGAAAGATGAACATTTCCCATGCCCTCTTCCATCATAGCCACATTTACGTATGTTGCAGCCATGTTTGGATGTGAAAGTCCACAAGTAAAATGCAAAAGGAATAAGGCACGATTTACATATCTGCCAATGGTACGGTATGATCAGAAGCTAGAGCCAATAAAAGACAAATAAAAGCTAAAGTAGGTAGATAAAAACTGCATTAGTTCGAAGCAGATTCAATACAAAGCTCACATTTTTCGAAACTTCCAATTTAATTTATGAATAAATAAACCTTAATCAGTCAAAGAATGAAAATCAAAAAGTTGCTCTGGTAAATCAAGCAGTGCTACTTACTTAAGAGCCAATTCAATGTGTTGAAGGCGATAATAGAAAACTGAAAGATCCCCATAGCTTTTCATTGTATCTGGATGGTCAAGACCAAGTTCCCTCTCATTAATATCCAATGCCTTCTGCTGATATATAGTTGCCTAAAATGAAGAAGAAGATATCTTGAGTACATACGAACGCTACTCTAACACTCAGACGCAGATGCCATTAGACCAAATGCCAGAACATAAGAACCATGAACGTGTTTGATTTAGTTAAAATGTATAATCTGATATCAAAATTATGCTAATGCCTGTACATGTAATTCCTAAGTCCAGAAAATTATAATTCCTAATGCATATCTTTATACAAGACCATAAAAACTAGCCATAACACAGTTTCAAATCAAATGTCCCACTGAATGAGAACCTCCGTACAGAAGGACGTTATAATTATACTCGACTTAGAATCACCAAGTTAACACTGAAATACAACTGAAGATTGTCGTACCTGATTAAAGTCTCCAGTATGGTAGAGAACTACAGCTAGAAGACTGTAAGCACTTGCAGTAGTCCGATGGTAGGGACCACAAACAGCTATCATCCTTGCCAGTGCCTTACAATGCAAGTAATACATCATATGAGATCAAGAGATGCCTTATTATGAAAAGAATAATGTAATTCTTACGTATAGATCGAGTGGGTTATTACCTTTGTCCCATAATTTACAGCATCTTCTAGTTTTCCTTTATCAAGGGCAATTTTGGATGACTCTAATAAAGTCCGTCCATCAGCTGAAGTGCAACCTACATGCTGTAGAATGCCATAAAAATAGCACAATTACATTCAATTTACAAATGAGTGACTCATTGAGAATGTAAAAACTAAATCAAAACACAATTAAGAGAGAAAATAGTCTCACCTTGCACACAGGAACCATGCTGACAATATCATCTCTCGTGAATGGGTTTGGGCATTCCATATCATAATCTCTTGGAACCAACTCCAACCCAACCTGGGTAAAGTTTACAAGCAAAATTCAAGCTTTGAAAATAATCCGCTGCCAAAGGAACCGAAAAGACAGTACCTTACCTTATGGCAAAGCCCACGTAGAATTGAAATCTTTCTCAAATGCTGAAACTCGTCTTTCAGGGACCAACCAAATCTTCTGCCAAGAAATGTTCGTAGCCACTGAAATCTAAGGATATGATCTTCATTCAAGCTTTGGTCATCTTCCATCTCACAACAGCCAAATAAGAAATTTAGGGAAGAAGCTATAGCTGCAGATAGGTCTGATAAATAGTCAACAGATGCGATGACTCCTTTAAGTACATGCTTGAACGCTCGAGTAACCATCTCATGAATACAAAGTGATTGTATGTGAGGAAGCTTCTCTGCAAGTTCAACCTGAATTTGTAAATGGGATTAGAACCAACAGAAGAAGAATACCAGGCTTTCAAGTATTAGCATGTCAATTTCTCAAAATATTGTATGTCATACAACATACAGTAATATCTAAAGACGACAATAATTCAATATCTTGGAAAAGGTCAACCATGTCAAAAATTCTATCATGTAGTACAATTTTCAAAAAGGAACATTGATAATTCAATCCAGGAAGACTTGGGGAGATTGTTTACATATAGAAAGATAACTTAGGGGCTTTGTTTACATAAAGAAAGACAACATTTGTTTATTCCGATTTCCACGGGTGAATAGGTTGCATGTCTGAGAGAGAAAGAGAGGGAGAAATTCCTCACCACGCGACCTAAAGAGCGCATTTGTAGTCCCCTTAAATGCATAAAGTCTGTCAGTGTGCGGCCATCAACCGGAGAAAGTTCAAGTGATCCAAAGTCTGTTACCTAATAAAGAATGCAAATTAGTCCATAAACCATCCCCACACGTCTAAATTGGCTGCAACAAAGGCCCTAAATAAATTAAATAGTACCAGCTTTGGTAAAGCAATGTCATCATAATATTTGTATGCCATTTTCATAAGCTCATCCACTGCCTGCACAAGAAATTAATTTTACCAGTCATTCCATATGAAAATAAAACAAACCAAATTTAGCATAATGAAAACACAAAAAGTAGCAAACTTTACAGTTGAAATACAAAACAAATTTGAGATTTTGCAACCTTTGAATGAAGGCCAGTGCCAGTTTCTTTCAATCGCAAGAAGGATTCTTCAGAAATTAGTTTTTTCAATTCCATCTCACAATTGAGCTCGCCATTGCTTTGCTGTCTGCCATTAGTTCCCACATTCATGCTGCACGGTCCATTGTCATCTTCGTTAGCCTCATTATTGCTACCAACAAGGTTAGGTCTGTTCTCCCTCTTCTTCAAAAATTTAAATTGCTTCCCAAGACCTTTGACAGCATGTTCAGTCTCAATATCATCCCCAGACCTCGTTGACTTGGTATCTGTTGGGGTTTCCTGCTTTTGTAGATGTTGCACCCAACAAGAACCAAGTTCCCATCTAATAGATCTTTCTGACGCAGTTGGCTCCAGCTCTAGCTTTGCTAAACTCTGTTTAATAACTCTTCGTACAAGACTTCTAAGAGCTTCTGAATTATCCAAATTGCACAGAGGTGACTGGTCTCCTCTAGCTGATTCAGCACTGAAAGACTTCTGAAGTACAAGCCTTAAACTGCAATAAATAGTTTACCCTGTCAGAACAACTTAAATGGAGAAAGGCATAAGAGTATATGAAACAAAGGCAGAATCCACCAAAGAAGGTCTAAATACTTTCTGAAATAGCACAATCCAAAAAGCTGATGACCTATTTCAGCAACTGAGCATCCACTGTAATTATACTTTCCTTTAACCTTTATTTGAACATCATCAACGATGTCTGTTGGTTATTTTGTTAATATAACAATTACAAACCAATGTCAGGGCACGTAACTATAAACACTCAACCATTATTGTGAAAGCCATGACTTAATGTTTCCTGCAACCACTCGTTATTTTTTAGGTGGTCTACAACTATGCAGAGGTGAACCATCCCCATACAGTGAAGAATCTCACACATATTTTAATGGAGGAAAAGCCATTTTCTGGTCCACAGGATGCTGAAAGAGGAGTACATATCCCTAACTAGATATCAGCTTTCTTTTCTTTGGCCTATTCATAAACTTAACACTTGAAGAAAACCTGGTTTAGAAATCTGACATCAACTCCCCTTAAGAGTTCAGACATCTACTGATTAGATCCCATCTAAACAGGAAGAAAAAGGAGCAGGTGCTATCCTTTCTTAAGAATCCCCAACACCAGCATTTCAATCCTGTTCTATCTGGTAAAAATAAGGAGAATAACAATGCTCTGCATCATGAATTCAACTGTGATAGACACTAAGCAAAGAAGCTCATACCAGTTAGCATTTCTAAGATATCTTGCAGAATAGCTTAAAACGGTTAGTGGTTGAAAGATAATTTTTCATATCTTACAGCCATTCTAAATCTGTAGATTTCCTAGTCTTTGTGTGCTAAGAGGAATCGACAGAGGAAGCATTGTGTTACAATTTCAGACCTGTTAATATTAAGAGAATTAGCTCCTCCATCAGGTTGATCTTCAATTTCAATATCTTGTGTGCCAAACTTCTCCGTCACATCACCAACAACCTTTACTACAGCGGTGTATCCACAGTGTCTTACAATGACGGTACCCAATGAGGAGGTATCCTGCCAAAAACTATATTGTTTCAGTTCTCTTTATCACAAAATCTTTGAAACTAAAATAAAAGAAAGAGAAAAAGAAAAGGAAGATAAATCTAGATATTTCAAGAAAATTTTATTTCAAGATCTACCATGCTGAAAACTTTAGCAATTGTATCACTAGTTGATATAATACAAGCATGCCCAACCAAGGTTAATAGGCTTCCCCAAAAAGGGTTGATGACATTAAGCTGGAGCAAACTACAAGCAGAAAATCAGAGGGATATGGATAAAATGAGTAGAAAGACCTGCTATCAAGTGATTTCAACAGAATAGGGAGTCACCAAACAGAATGGCACATAAGATTCATGAAGCTAAACCAGATATATAAGGTTAGTAACGAGTAGTGATTCTTAGGAAAGAACCTAAAATTGACTTTCTTGTGCATTCATAAATGTGTAGAAAGAGAGAATGAAGAGGATGGGTATTTTAGGCCATCATCAAATGCTAGATATCAGATAAAGAGTGAAACATCTTAATCCGACTGAAAAAACACTCCCTGACAAAGGTAGAGCTATATTATTCCGCCCACGTAAGTAATTTCAGCTTTGATGAATGTCTTTTATGTGTGTGGTCCGTGAACGTAAGCATAAGAAGTAAAGGAGAAATCGACTTACGTGAACAACTACACTCTCATCTGCAGTAACACCTTTTAGTAAATTCCTTTGAGCAACTTCTGCAGCAGACATACCGGATGACTGATTTCCTTTAATAGTAACCTCAGACTTCAAGCTTGCATCTACTGTATCACGTTTTACTGTAATGGACAAGTCTCCCACACGATCTTCATGCAAGATTGCCCCCTTTTGGACATTGATTGTATCTTGAGTGTGTAAATTTGAATCAATGAGACGGCGTATTGCTCCAACAGCTTTAAAAATTGAGACATCAACAAATTGGTTATGAAGCAAAAAGGCCTTCCGATCTCTAACCACCCTCTCCTCTTCAGTTTTGCAAGGAAGCCTAGCCAGTATAGCAAATTCCGTCGCCCATGGTCGTAAATCATGTTCTCCATCTCTTCCCTGGCCTCCGCCATTGCCACCCCAATTCTCATCTTCTGCCGGTAGGCATGGGAAATTTGATGGAGACTCAGCAACAGATGGAGGTACAAGCCATGTATTAGCTCGAAATCCATAGGGAAGATTACCAAACTGAAGAAGGATAATGAATATACTATATCAGTAAAATCAAGTTAAAATCACATTTGAATTGGTAATAAACTATGTCAGCACAGAAATTGTTACCTTATTATGTTCAACAAAAGCTTTCATTAGGGATTCATATGCCTGCATCACACATAATGACCATAATTATTAACAAAACAATTGAAGGGTAAGCTAATTGAATTTACAGAGGAAAAAAAGATGCATTCAGATAAAAAAGAAAAAAATAATCTGTAGATTCAACTATTGAGTACCCACATTGGCAAAAGCTCGACTGAGATTTTGCAGAAGATCCACCAGGGAGTTGCTTTGGAAAAACTGCTTTCCCAAAGTATAGAACCCTTTTACTGATGCAACTACTTGTATAAGCTTTCCATTGCAGATTTTTATCTGTAAGCACAAAATACAGTTTCCCGCACTTTCAAATACTCACATTACTTACAAAGACATGAAAATTATCCATGCATTCTTATTAATTAGCAGACAATGATTATTAAATCTTTAACACTCATTGGCCAATTCATCAGCAAAAATAACGAGCGGACTAACTCTACAATTAATTAGTCCTTCAACAACAAACCACAATAATCAGAACTTTATATTAAATGGCACCTGAATTTCAAAATAATCACCGTCGCGCTTCTCTCCTTCTTTGCGTTCACATTTTCTCAAATCTTCAAAATCAAAATTATTAAAAATTAAAATCAATAAACAAATTTCATATTCAAATAAATCACATATATTTATATCATTTTCCTTTTTTTTTTATCAACCATGTAAAAAACGAAGACAAATAAATAAATGAACATTAGGCTTACTTAAGATGGGGGGAGTGAGGTGAGAGAAAGAGAAGAAGTCATAAAACTCGGAGAGTTTTGGCGTCGGGTGAATGGCCGCCATGTCCAGACTCGGAGAAATCGCCGATGAACTGGCGATGACGTGGCGCGGGGCCCGCTTCGGTTATCTGCTGCTGCTGTTGCTGCTCCATCAGACAGAGCGGCAGAGTTTGGTGAAGGCGGGTGGGGCCTACTGCCGTTCTTTCTGGCACATGACTCTGACGATGGCGGCAATCGGGAGTTTCTGGACTTGGAGAACCGTGTGGTGCACGCGACGATGTCGAGAAGCCGCCGCACGTCTGCCACGGCCTGAGATTCCTCGGTGTAGTCCCCTGTCAAGGACAGTGCCAAAAATGTAAATAACAAGGAATTGCCGGGGAAAGGTTTTTTCTTTTATTATTTTAGTTCTTTCTATTAATTATTAACTTAATTATAAGTAGAAAATAATTATAAGCACTAAACTATTCGTCAAACTTATTTTTAAAAATATTTTTTATAATTAAAATACTTCTAGATTAAATTATAATTATAAACACTAAAAAATGATAAAAAAAATAAAATTTTTGCTCTTGAAATAAGCTTTTACATATAATTTTATTAAATTCTAATCATATTAATTATTCATGATAAAGTTATTAATTCTAACCTTCTTGCTTCTGTTTACATTTCCACCAACTAATTTTTTTTAATAGATTAAAATTTACAGCTGGCTGAAAATTAGGATTATAAAGCGACAAATCGTTTTCATGTTGAATTGACTGTTCAATTAAGTATGCTTGGCTAGAAAAAAAGTTTTAAAAAATTTGAATATCAACTAGAAAAAGTTTGGTAAGGCTAGTAAAGCAAACTTCAGAAACATGGCTAGCTTATTGAAGTTATAGGGACAACTCTTTCTTATAACAATTCTAATTTACTAATTTTAAAACTTGTTTTATTTTTTTCTTTTCTATGGTGTACTCTTGTTTTATTTATTTTTTCTTTTATACGGTGTATTCTCAAATAAAAGTTGAACTCTTTTGACAATTATTTAATTATTTTATAATAAGTATGAATACATAATTTCAATAAATAAAAAATTAGAGACTTAAATAAAATAAAATCATCACCATTTTATAAAGTATTTAAATTANCTCCAAACCCATGGGAAGTTTTGCCATCCCTGTGTACAGCTCTAAAAAGCATGGTAACATTCCAAGTGTGCAGGACTAAGTGGACTGCATCAAATTGGTTTTTTTTTTAATGTTAAAAAATAAAATACTGTCATTTATTTATTTAGTCAATATTTTTTTTACTTTAACTTGTCTTTTTCAACAATATTAAAAAAATAATTTCGAATTAAAAAATCTAAAAAAACATACAAGAAAATGAATATAGTTTACTGAAATAGAATGGCAATGAATGTACAACCAAAAAGCTCTAAATGTTAATAATTAAAAATAGGCTAATGTTAAGTTACATGCATATAACTTAAAATTATCTCATATTAATAGTGAGTGGTGTAGGTTTATTCATTATTTATGTTAGAGGGTTATAAGTTACATGCAAAATAACAAATAAAATGAGACCCACGTCCACATGCATGAAATTTATTTTATTTAGAAAATTGGACATGAGAGAGCTTCACCTACCTTCAACCATCTGAGCAACATGAATAACAACCTCTACTCTATCATTCAGTTTCTGCCCCCTGACCTGATAAAAAAAAAATAATAATGCATTAATATCATAAAGAAATAAACAGATAAAAATAAGGTGGAAAAAAAAGTATCTACTATTTAATATCATTATTCGGGGGCAACTACATTGCGTCATGGGTTTGTTACCCCAGTCGTTTGTTTTGTAGCACAGTCACTGTTGGATTTCATCTCACGGCTGCAGAAGAGACACATAGACGTTAGGGAATAACCTGACAAAAAGGTTATGGGCCGGTAAGCTGCAGGGAATCAACTTTTTGACAAAATAACACATGTAATGGGTTGGAAGTTATTTAACAAGTAACGCATGCAAGCAATGGTTGTAAACAAGTCGCTGGAAGCGTGCGAGTACGAGTTGGGGTTTGATTTGAAATTTTCGAAAATAGTGATGAAAATATTTGGAAGTGGATTTAAGTGATCAGGTAATGCATTGCGCACTTAGGATGCGTTTGGTGTGCCGTACTGTATTGGATTATATTAAATTATAATAAAATATATTATATTTTAATATATTAAATAATACAATACCATGTTTGGTAGAGTATAGAATGTATTATATGTATTTTTATTATTTAAAATTATTAAATAATAATAAATAGCCATTATTTATTTATTTTTTAAATAAATATTATATGAATTTAATAAATATTTTAATATTAAGTTAATTTATTATTTAGATTTATTAATAAAAATATAATTATCTGAAGTAAATTTCAGCATCTTTTCTTATTCATCAATTAAACATAAATTAATATGTTAAAGAAATATTATATTTGATTTGTATTGAATTTAATAACTAATATAAATAATAGTTAAAATAGAAAAAGAGATGTGCAATTTAGACACGCAGGGGGAGGCGGGTCTTTTTTACACCTCAATTGCCGCACAATCTTTTCAAGCCAGGCAATTGTTTTTTGCAGCCAAACGCGGGTCTGAATTTATCTTACAAGACAGACCCTTGTAGACGCGCCCGCCAAACATACCCTTAGTGGAAAAAAAGGGCGAAATATCAATTTTAATCCCGAAACTAGCCTTGCTTGAATGTACAGTTAAGTTGCCTATAATTCTTTTTTGTGGAAAATAGGAGCGTGAGTTAAGTAAATGAAAACAATATAAAAAAATGTGAAGAACAATTAAATACCATGTAGTAGTAGTAGTAGTAATAATAATAATAATAATAAAATAAATAAATTATGATCAACCAAGAATGACAATCTAAATTGAGGTGAAGGATAAGTTAAAAGAGGAAAAAAAATAAAGAGAAAATTATCTTGGGCTTGTTGAACCAAACACCCTATCTTATCTATTTTCATTAGCAGTCTGTCACAGGATGAGTGTTTTGCGTAGTAAACTCGTGCGACACTTAGACAACTTCTAGCACGCAAGTTGCTAAATAAGCTTAGAACATTTCTCAAACTAGTGAAGTAAGGATGCTTGTGAAAATGTTAGAGAGAAATAAAAGCAATATGGTCGAATGTAATTTTATGTTAACAACAGAAGATATGGTTATGTTAGAAGCCGTAAAAGTAAGTTATTTGATAAAATAATTTTTTGATAGGACATTCTCCCATAATATATTATTTTACAGTATTGTTCGTTGTTGACAAGCTTAAAATTAAATAATAGCATAAATATTACACAATTTATTTGTTTTCACATTAAATGAATAATTGGGATAATAATTTTCTAAAAAAAATGTTGGACTCATATATGACACTAGGTATAAGTAATTTGAAATAAATTCAAATTTACATATAGAAATTATTTATTTTGAATGTACTAAACATAGATTGTATAGCGACACGTAAATTGCTATCAAAGCATTTATTTAATATATATTCACTTTAAATTGCTAAAACGTATGTAAGACCTTGTCCGTGTTAAAGTAAACAAAAGATAAGAATATTATAATCCAATTTCGTATTTGAAGTAAATGGGTGTGTCGAGTATTTTAATAAGTTAAAGTAATCCATCTATAGTATTAATATTTAAATATGTTCATTTCATGAAATAGTGTTGACCCATGAAATAATAGATAGGGCTTATGTGTTAAAATTTTAAAACCTAACATTTCCTTATAATTTCATAAAATAGGAAGGGCTACACGTTAGTAGTGATTATCTTCATGCGGCTATAACACCTTTTAGAACTCCTGCGTTGAATCTAATGATTGGATATGAAAAAAAAAAAAAAGAGGCGCGTGAAATCACGATTGCGTGCAAGGCGGATCCTTCAGGGGCATAACAAACACTTCTGTAATCATATTGTGAAATATTTTTAAAGATGTGTTATTATGACTTTTTTGTAGATATAATTAATTCTTAGGTGAATAGAAAAAATTAGATATAGTTTTGCTTTCATATGTTATTTCGCTAAAAAGAATGTATCCAAGAAATTTAAGTTTTGATAATGTTGCAAGCCTTTCCCTTGCCATTGGAAATGACTATGAAGGTGTTGAACATTCTGCCTTTTAAGCTGTTAAATCTATTCTTGTTTTAGGTGTACATGATGTTGTTGGCGCCCCAGTGACTCAGGAATAACAATATTGTTATTCCTTGTGTTTTCCTTGCTTCACTACTACAAAATTAATCTTTTATGACAATTTTAAAACCGCCATCTTAGGCACCAACATTAAAGAGGGTATATTTTTTATGACAGTTCACTAATTGTCATTAAATATATATTTTTTATGACGGTTATTTTTTAAAATAGTCACTTTTTATAGTAATTATATATGTTTTGATGACTGTTTTTTTATATAACAATCATTAAATGTGTCATTTTAATGACGGTTTATTGTAAGAACCGTCATTATATATATATATAAGAACCGTTATTAAATATTGAACAACATTTTATGATGGTTTAAAAAAAAACCTTCATCTTTGTTTCTAAACACTATATTTGATGACGGTTCTTTTCAAATAACCGTCATCTTTGTTATTTATTATTAAAAAATAAATATGGCAAATTTAAGACTATTTCAAGCCTCATTTTTAATTCTAATTTAAAATTAAATTCTTTACAATTATTTTTCCACAAACAAAAAAGATGCAAATGTTTCATATACAAAGAGATAGCTCTACAAAAATTCTCACAACTGCTTAATATCTACTAATGACTGCACTAGCAACCAACAAGATTGGCATGCGTGAGTACATCTAATTTCTCGTCAAGTCTTCAATTTCAAACAAGTCTTACCAGCGTCAGCAATCTACGTCATTCTTACAAAGAATAAAGAGAAATTAAGATATATTCATATATTATAAATCATAAATATTAAATCATTTTAGTGACTTAAGTTGTAAAACAAGACTTTAAAGTACCAAATTGCTATTAATTAGACTTACCTAAGTAAGTTTATCAACCATGTGTTTAGATAATAAATGAACCAACAATATTTGCCAAAATAGAGACAATAAAAAAAGCATTAACTATACCATCCATAAGACATCCACTACACATTATACACTTGGAAAAAAAAAAGAGACCTAATGTATAGAATACTATGATTAACCAAAGAATTAATGGCATGCTTGGATATTACCTTGCAAAAGTTGTACTTGCTTATTACCCGTCCCGGGGGGGGGGGGGGGAGGGGGAGATTAAGTATAGTCATAAGAGAAAAGAATTAAAGAAGGTCCAAAACAACAACTAAACAACACCCGAAATTATTCAGATGCACTGTTAGTAGCAAAATTTCAGCAAAATAGCACCCAAAATTTCTAAGTGCAATTTTAATTACAAAACAGCAGTAAAGCACACCTTGGATGATTCCAGGTGCTTTGTTTCTGCATAAACAACAGTAAAAACAGCACTTGGAAGTTTTCAGGTGCTGTTTTTGCTGCATAACAGCAGCTAAACAGCACCTGAACACTTCTAGGTGCTACGTTTCTGCGTGAACAGCAGTAAAAATAGCACCTGGAAACTTTCAAGTGCTGCTTTTGCTGCATAACAGCAGCTAAACAGCACCTGGATGCTTCCAGGTGCTGTGTTTCTGCATAAACAGCAATAAAACAGCCTCTTCTGTTGTTGCACAGCAGCAAAAGACTGCAACTTGAACTAAAAAGACATAAGTGAGGAAGGGTTAAGCAATCAAAAGTAAATCCATCTACATAAGTGCACAAACAAAATGAACAAATCACTTCCAAAAACTTCAATAATTTTTTTATATTTTAAATAGAGGAAGGGTTAAGTGTATAAAGACAATTTCTTTGCTTTACTTTCTTGAACTAGTGAAACCAACCCATTGATAAATTTTCTGCTCTACTTTCGTTGAAAAATAAAGTCTAACATTAGAATTGTGTCCGGTATCCTGCATGGTTTCTATTTAGATTAAGCCTATAAGATACTAGATAGTAAATCTAAAATGGGGACAAAAAGCTTTTACATGTTTTTGCCTGTCTAGCATATAGCAAATCCAAATGCATCACATAGAATAGCTCCGATCCAATATAAATTTTGTGATGATTCTAACAAAGAGCTTGACAATTCTATTATGCTCTGCTCTCACTCTCGTTTCTTTATTTTTTTTCCTTCTTTTAAAGCCACTCACAGTGATGGTGGAGCGTCGCAAAGGTGTGTCGGGCAGTGGTGTCATGCGTCGTGAAGGTAGATTGCAAAGACAATGGGGCTGGTGGTGAGATGCCCTTTGAGCAAATTTCAATCAAACAAAAAAAAAGATGATTAATTAATAATTCATTTATATTTATAAAGTTTTAAAAAACAATATGCTAATCTTAGCTGGTGAGGGCAAAACAAGAAAGTATTAATAATAAGTATAAATGTATACCTTGAGAACAACTTGTGATTCATATGGGGTGATGATTGTGATATCAAGAACACTGGGTACTACTGCACAACAAAAGAATCAATGAACATAAGGAAGTTAGAAAGCGGAAGCACTTTACAGAAAGCACTTTCCAATGAAAGAAGTGAATAAAAAGGATTAACAATTCAAACCTTTCTCTTCTTTCTTCTCCTTGTTAGCCTTGGCTTTATTGGACTTGCCTCTTCCAGACCTTGGAGCCATAGTGATCTTTCCTCTTCAAGACCTTGGAGCCCACTCACCTTATTCCCATTCCTAGCATCAATTTAACAAGTAAACAAATTATTCATTCTAATTTCTCCATTTCGATTCCCATTCCGGTTTAGTAAACACAGCCTTAAAGGAGACAATCCGACATACGGCTAAAAAATAACCAGTAGATAACATGTATTTTTTGGCAAGAATTTACATTGCGAAAGAAAGATAAGCCTAAGTTCACTCGTATCTTGTTAAAGCAGATGCATTATTATTGGACGAAAAAGCACAATTGGTGGTCTAATCTATTGTAAAGTCTTGTATTTATTTGCATAATTATGGTCATTTGTATCTTTTGCTTCATTTACTTCTCTTTTTCTTTAATTATCAAGGAAACGCGGTTTAAGTAGTTATCAAAATTCTGTTAAATATTTGTGAGTCCACTATAGGACCGAGTGTGAGTCCCCACTAACAAATAATGGGACTGATATACGAAATAGCGACCCTCAAAATCGAGCTGAGATGCCGCAATTTCCTTATGCTACAAATGTTGACACTGGACTGGTAAAGTGTGTGGCTAACATTTCACTTTGCCAAAGGCCAGGCCCGTGAAATCAACCAATTTGCATCTTCAATTATTTCACAAGCAGATAACATGTATCAACAGGTAATATTCTCTCACTTACTTTTTTCAATCAATGCATGTTTTCTCATTGACAGGGCACGTGAAAATGCGCAAAATTTTCATTTTGCACAAAATTTCCATTCGCAAATATATAAGTTATATATTTGCTAGAGAACCAGAAAAAATTCAAGAGAGCAACAATTGACAGGTAAATCTTGTGAGTGTTTCTCTCGCAGTTAATATTAATAATGAAAATGCTTTTGATGAAGTGGTCATTGTGGATTGGCATAGCTTTGATTCAGTTACATGGATACAAAGCATGCTTGGAACAGAGAGGATTGCTTTGTTGGAAATCAAGAGCTTCTTCGCATCAACCAGTGATGTTGGATATGATGACGAAGTTCTTTCTTCATGATTTGATGATGATGGAATGCCGTCTGATTGTTGTAACGATTGGGAGAGAGTTAAGTGCAACGCCACCGCCCGACGGGTGACGCAACTCTCACTCAATCAGAAAACAAAAATCAACTACTCTAATTATAACTCTTTTATTCTTATGAAGTTTCTCTTCTGAATATGTCATTGTTTCACCCTTTCGAAGAATTGCAGTTAGGGATGGCAACTGAATCGCTCCATAATGGATATCCACAATATCCATCCAATTGGATCGGATAATATCCATCCAAAATTTTTTAGATCTTGAAATTGATATTTTAAAATTATATCCAGATGAATATGGATGGATATGGATAATTATTTTTACCCAATGGATATCCGTTTAACCCAACACAAGTTTAAAAAGTTTTAATTTTATAAAATTAAAAATAAAAAATATAATAAACAAACAATTGCAAAAATACTAAAAATAAATAAATACAAAATTGTCCTCAACTAAATATTTATTGTCAAATATACCCCCACAACAAAATTATAGAAAAATTTTTAAGTTTTGAAAATTTAGAAAAATTCACCGTTGACGTTGTTCCATCGCCGGAACCACCGCTATTCCGTTGCCACATTTGACATTACCACGACCAAGAGCATAAGCAGAAAAGTCGTCAAAGCAAGCATTGAGCATGGCCATAACCACCACGCGCTCACTCTCCATCACGCCTGTAAGTCGCCGCTCTGCCACTCCAATCAATCCTCTTCAATCCTCCTCTTTATCTTATTTGTTGACTCGACCATTCAGTTCCAATTCGACTCTGAAAGTCCCTAGCTTCCGCGTCTCGGCATCTTTTATGAGCAGTATTCACACTCCAGAGAGCGCTTCGCGAACCTCTTTTCTTGACCGTAGAGAGAGCGGCTTCCTTCATTTCGTCAAGTACCATGGCCTCGACAATGACTTCATTTTGGTGCTACCTCTCTCTTTCTTCTTCTCCATTTATGTTTGGTTCTCGAGAAAATTTAGCAATTCTTTAGAAATTAGTCAAATTACAAAAAACCCTGCTTTGATCAACGGTTCAAATTCATACTAATAAATCGCAACATGACAGTGATTTCCATTTTGAAAAACCCTAGATATTTCGAAGATTTGTGTGAATTTAGAGTGAGGAAATAGAAAATAAAAAAGATTTTTTAATGTAATAAATTATTAATTACTTTTTACTTTATTATTATGTTATATTATTTTTTAAAATTTAGAAATATAAATTTAATATTTATGGACATCCATGAATATCCATATTTATGTGGATAAAATCCATATCCAGATCCAATATTTTATATTGGATATGGATATGGACAAATCCATCATGGATAATCATGAATTTATACATGGATGGACAATATCCATATCCAATTGGATATTTACCATCCCTAATTGCAGTGCCTTGACTTATTTGATAATTGGTTTAAAGGCTTCTATGAGAATAAAGGTACAAGCATATGTATGTATTACTCATTCGTAATTATTTTGTCAGTGACTAATTAATGATAATAATTCGTATGCATTTGCAGTTTACGACAGCTTGGGGAGTTTGAAACAGCTGAAGTTCTTAAATCTTGGTGGTGATTTCCTCAACGACAACATATTACCATATTTGAATACACCAACTTCACTTACCACTCTGAATCTTCGTTCCAATAACATTGAAGGTTCCAGAATCAAGCAAGGTATATATGTTTGATACCATCTTGCTGGCTTCAGCCTGTGTACATGCGCGCATTGCAACCAAGACACTAGGAAAGTGGCCTCGCAGTCATTTTTTTTTTCCTTTTCCTTTTCTTTTTCTCTAAACTTCGTTTTCGGAATACATGAAATCTATCAATTAGAAAGGGAGGGAAAAAATCGTAGTAACTATTAATTGTTGACCGTTGACCCAAACTCTGACATCAATAACAAAATTTTAAAATATCTAAATAGATTTATTAAATAATAAATGCGAATAGTATGTTTTTTTAAATATTACTTATAATACAATTGTTAAATCTTATAAATTATTCATAAGACTAATAAATAGAAGGTAAAATAAATAAATTAATATAAAATTATTAGCTCGTAAAACAATTAACATGGTTTTAATTCCTTTATTTTATCTGTTTTTTAAGTCTTGTATTGGGTTTTGACCGAATTCGCTATAATTAGTTTTCATTATATAAAATTTTAATCTTTTATTTTCAAGTTTAGGAATATGTAATTTGAAGAATCTTTTTGAGTTGGATCTAAGCTCAAATAACTTTGAGGGTCACATTCCTTAGTGTCTCAACAACTTAACGTATCTCAAAGTTCTTGATATTTCTAATAATCAATTAAGTGGAAAAGTTCCTTCTACCTTCACTAACCTCACATCACTTGAATATTTAGATTGCTTTTCCATTAATTTCCAAGGAACATTCTCAATAAAGTCATTGGCTAATCATTCGAAGCTCGAGGTCTTGTTAATCTCATCAGGAAGCAATATGTTACAAGTGAAAACTAAAACCTGGCACCCCACATCTCAATTGAAGGTTCTCAAATTAACCGATTGCCACTCACACGTCATTCCTAGTTTTCTTTTACAGCAGTACCACTTAATATTCCTTAACCTCTCTAATAATAAGGTGGTTGGCAATTTCCCAATTTGGTTGTTCCAAAACAACACAAGATAAAAATATTTGTCTTTGGCGAACAACTCACTCTCAGGAATTCTTCATCTACTTCCCAATGCCAAACACGATATGCTTCGTCAACTAGATATTTCCAATAACAATTTCGCTGGTAAGCTACCACGGAATATGGGTATTGTCCTTCGGAAATTGATTTATTTGGATATGTCAAAAAATATTTTTGAAGGAGATATTCCTTATTCAATAGGTAAGTCGAAAGAGTTATATATGCTGGATTTGTCTATAAATAATTTTTCAGGAGAATTAGCCCGATCTATAGTCTCTAGTTGCGTTGCTCTAGATTTGTAAGACCTATCAAATAACAATTTCTATGGCCAAATTTTTCCCAAATATATGAACTGGACTCATTTGCATTGGTTGTATTTGGACAACAATCATTTCAGTGGAAAGATGGATGACTGTTTGAAGAGCTCCACTTCATTAGAAGGGTTAGATATAGCCGATAACATGTTATCCGATAATATTCCTAATTAGATTGGTAACATCTCAACTCTTAGGGTTCTTTTAATGTCAAAAAATTATTTGGAAGCTAATATTCTAGTCCAACTCAGCCAACTTAAAAGTCTTGAGCTTATAGATATCTTTGAAAATAGTTTGTCTGGGTCCATGGTATCTTCCTTCAATCTTTCATCAGTGAAACACCTTTATTTGCAGAAGAATGCTATTACTGGGTAAATTCCTAATGCATTGTTTAGAAGCTCTAAATTAATCACTCTAGATTTGAGGGATAATAAATTCTTTGGTAGGATTCCTTATCAGATCAATGAGCTTTCGAATTTGCATGTTCTTCTTTTAAGAGGGAATTCTCTACAAGGACATATTCCTAATGAATTGTGCCAGTTAGCAAAATTACGTATCATGGATCTTTCAAATAACATATTTAGTGGGTCAAAACCTTCATGCTTGGGTAACGTGTCATTCTGGAGAGAATGAACTAATTATTATTTGTATGACTATGGTTTGCTTGATGAATACACAGCGTATTAGGGTTTCTACATCGATTCTATTGCTACTACTTTCTAAAATTCTACTCTTAATCTTCAACCGCCCATTGAACCACATGCCTCAATAAATCAAACAGTAGAAGCAGAGCTTTATGGTTCCTTGATAAGGAAGAAATGCAGCAGTAATTAAAACCACCATCAACACCAACAGAAGGAGCAGAAGAAGACGAAGAAGACGATTCGATGATTGATATGGTGGCATTTAAATGGAGTTTTGGCGCGTCCTTTGTGACAGTTATTTTGGGTTTGTTTGCAGTCCTTTGGATAAACTCCTATTAGCGTAGACGGTGGTTCTATTTCATTGATAAATGTATTGACACATGCTACTATTGGCTCTTCAAATATGCATTCTATCGGTGATTGTGCTAGGCCATTGTAGTAAGTTCCTACGGGTCTGCCGAGTATAACTTGTCATGCTGTGTTACGTATTCTGTTAGCTTTTCTGCAAACTGCTATGTATCAGTGTATGTGTTTGCTAAAATTCTTAATTTGGTTCTAAAACTATGCTCATGTTTTGAAGTTCCTTCGAGTGGTTTCATTAAAATTAGACTTATTGTTTCTTCTGCAGTTTCTGTTGGTTGCAAATATAAATTTAACAACCATTAAATAACAATAGGATGGAAGAACTGCACAATTTAACAAAAATTATCACTCTTTGCTGCTCGTCATCTCTGAATTTCTAAAGATGTAGCAGCTTTACCAAGCAACCCTCCATCATTGCCTACTAACTAAACAAGCTGGCCCAATCTCTGGCCTTAAATAATTCAGAATCTTTTAAATTTTGAATCCTGTATGCGATCTGTATAAGCATGTCAGATTTCCACGATATATATATATATATATATATATATATATATATGCTAGAAATGAATGTTATAATTGGTGCCTTCAGAGTTCACCAATTAAAGTACAACTTTACTCTGTATTCAGTAAATTTGCGTACTGCCCTGACTTGTATATACAAGTTATTAATAATAACTTATGAATACGAATGTATGTAAATTAATTTTCTTTAATTGGGCCAAAAATGATATTTCAAAATCCCATAAACAAAAAAATAAAATAAGTTTTACATATAAAGCAAATTAAAAAAGAAAGCACTTACCATTGCTTTGCAAAAGCACACGGGCATGAGATGAAGACAATGGGAAAATTTTCATGATTTAGGATTTTTCCAAAATTGAGTTTGGTCTTTCACAACTTGGATTCGAGAGTCATTCTAGAGTACTTTTATCCCTAAGTTCATTTGTAAATTCATTGGAGAGGAATTTAAATGTAGGAAGTGTAGAGAAAGGATTTGAGTGGGTGGGAACTGATTCAAGCTTTCAAGTTGAATTTCTCACCAAATGGAATAAGATTTCTATCATTTTATCTTTACCTGAAATTGCATTTACATGAAAATAAAATTAATTTAAAGATTAGTATACTTTTATTATAGTAAGGGCTCCCAACAAATGGGTGTAGTCCGTCCCAAGCTAATTTTAGTAATTGGTGGATCATTTTAGGTGGACAAAGACACCAAGGCATTAGATCCAAAATGTGTAGCCCTCACTATTTCCTCAATTCGGTATGTAAATAGCTTATTGTTATTTATTATGTTTGGGTAGTTCATTGCTAATAATGAGATTGGTGATAATGTGGCTGATTTATTAGTATTATAGGATATGGAAATTTAATTATTGAGCTGGAATATGAAATTTTGAGCATAAGGTGCAATTGATGGTTTTGAGAGTATTAGGGTAATTTTTATTTACAAATAATGGATTCGAGAGTTATAAGCTATGGGATAAATATTCATTTAGAATCATATCACATAAAATAGTTGTCTTTCTTACGTTTGGAAAGTAATTATGACATTTCCTTGATATAGGAGGAGCCACGAACATCAATCCGCAGTCATCGACGATAACCAAACTTGAGCATCGTCGTTGTTAGTTACGCTTGTAGCCCAAGTTATGACCTTTGGAAGATACCCCACTCATTCTATGCAACCATCATGCATAACACCAAAATTAGTTACATAGGACACGCGTGATCTCTTCGTTAATGATCTTGATTCGCACACCTAAGATTTATGTTCAGCCTTGCACTAGGAATATCACTTATAAATTATGATCCATGAAATCCTCTGTTTTTAGTTTCTCTGCACTCTTTTATCATTATTTGTTTTTTAACATTTTCTCTGTAAGCAAAAATTGGTTTCTAAGTTTTGCTTCACATATTTGTAATGTATCATTCATATTGAAATTTCAGAGTCTAAAAACATCCAAAAGTTGTGTGCAATCGCCATATTGAGTTACTGATGAATCAACTTATTTATCTTTAGCCTTCCTCTGTTTTCCTTCTCATTTTCCATTCCTTTATTCAAATTTATTATGTTTATTTTTGTAATTTCAGAGTAGACCATACTTTTATAAATAGTTTACACAAACATAAATGAAAAATTTTCTGATTAGTGATCTTCTGATCAATAATCAACTATTTTTCCAACTTTAACGAGTCATATAAGAACTTGTCCGGTCTGATCCCAGACAAAAAACAATTTGGCAGGTTTGGTGAAAAGAGTTATAATCTCGGTCTTTGTGGTCCAACAATTAATAAGACTTGCACCAGAACAGAGGAAAATCCAGCAATAACATCCAATCAAGGGGAAGACGAAGATGAATATGCAATTAAGATGAATCCTTTGGTTGAATTCGTATTGGCGCGGGCTATGGTTTTCTTTCATCCGTCATCTTGGTAGGCCATAGTTTACAGTTATCCTTCTTTACGTGTAATTGAACTTTATGTATTGATTTTTAGTTCATTGCTTTCAAGCTGGGTCCTTGAAAAATATACTAATTTTTATGCCTCCTTGTGCAATTCATTTGCTACATGAATCTGACGAATTTCTCGGACATGCGGTCTTAAGTCCAGAGTAAAGGCTTGAGTATTTCATGTACAGGTGTCTGTTGGTGATTTTGATTTAGAGTTATGGACTTTGAATGCTCAACCTTGCGCAGTTGCACTAGGAATATAGTTATGAAATGACAAATGAAATCCTCTGTTTTTACTCTCTCCGCTCTCTTTTACTTTCTTTCACAGTTACATTTTTCCTGTAAACAAAATTTGTTTGTAAGTTTTCATTCACATACTTGTAATTCATCATTAATGTTAAAAATTTCAGTGACTAAAAACATCCAAAAGTTGCGTGCAATTGTCATATTATGTTAATGATGAATTAGCTTATTTTTCTTTAGCTTTCCTCTATCTGTCTCCGAGTATTGATATTTGAGCACAATCAAGAAACCACCAAGATGGAAAAACAAGTATTGTTTATACTACAACACCACTAGAACGCACAAAACGACAGTACCAGGCCATAGTTTACTTTATCTTTCTTTTATGAGTAATTATGCCTTGTTGTGCAATTCATTTGCCATATGAATCTGAAGAATTTATTGTGCATTGTGTTCTTAAGACTATGGAGTGAAGGCCTTAACAGAAGTAGCTCAAGATGGCGCCAAAATTAGTTACATGTGACACGCGGGACAGTCTCTGTTAATTATTTTGATTCACACGCCAAAGAATTATATTGAGCCCTGCACTCTTTTATTTTATTTTTTGAACATTTTCTCTGTGAAAAAATTTTGGTTTCTAAGTTTTCCTTCACATATCTGTAATTTATCATTAATTTTGAAATTTCGGAGGCTAAAAACATCCAAAATTTGTGTGCAATTATCATATTGAGTTACTGATGAATCAACTTATTTTTCTTTAGCATTCCCCTTTTTTCCTTTTCATTTTGCTTTACTTTTCCTTCATTCAAATTCTTTCACTGTGCGGCTGTGGTCCTCAAACTCAATTATGATATTTACTAGCCGTGCGTCGAATGTGGCTCTAATTGATGATATGATTGCTTGGTTGTGTTCATAAACTTGACTATTGGTTAACATTAACACACATCCTCCATGTTCCATCAACTAGCAAAACCGGAACTGTGCATAGACTCATGCTTTCTCTCCCGTACCCTTTATGACCCTTGTCCTCAGTTAGTTGACAGAATACGTCAATTGAAGGTTGCCTTGCAGTGTGCGTGTTTGATTATAATCATCGTAGAATAAGGACTCCCTGATCACAAGTCAATGAAATTGCAGAAAGTCTATGATCATTGAATGCTAATTCCATCTTACTGGTGTAGACTATGGTTTAATAAATATTTCGTAAATTTCCTCATCGCTTCCTATGTCACAATCATATTGGTGTAGCCAGTGATTTTAGATAAACTCATACCGGAGTACATTATGGTTTTATTATTAATTGATGGACAAACCAATTCATGTTTCTTAAAAAAAGAAAGAAAGAAAGAAAGAAAATCATATTGGCTTGTATATTTTATTGCAAAATATACAAGCCCTTGTACACACCGGATAAATTTCTACCAGTACTTTACGATACTTGTAAAGAGAGTTCAAAGAGCCATATTCGCACTTCCTGGAACTATATTATTCATCAATTTTTTTATAATAATAATAATTTTTTTTTTGGTTTGAGCACTTCAAACCTCTGAATATATGTCTATCACCAGTCAAAATATTTAATTCACATTTAACTTTAGCCAAATAAAAATCTGTTTTGCAATGGAAGTACTTCCTTCATTAAGTTCTCATTAACGTCACTACTTTGGATTGTCGTTTTGGATGAAATGCATGGATGCAAAGCTTGCTTGGAAACTGAGAAGACTGCTCTGTTAGAAATCAAAAGCTTCTTCATATCAGCCAGTGATATTGGATACGATGACAAAACTCTTAGTTCATGGTTTGACGATGATGAAGGAATGTCGTCTGATTGCTGTGATAATTGCGAGGGAGTGATGGATCTCTTCTCAATAAAATAATGGAATTCAACTCTTCTCAATAAATTATTTGATTATTTCAAACCCAAACGACGCTTAAATTATTAAATTATCTCAACTAACTTTTATTTTTATTAGTTGACTATCTCAATCAACTGTTGACTATCCGATCAACTGCTTCCAAGCTGGCTTGTTTTCCATGGAGCATTAATGAAGCATTTTTCTTCATTGGTCCAAGCCTTATAAGTCTTCGTCAGTCATTACAATTCGATGCTTGCATAGATTTTTTGATAATTCAATGCAAATCCAAGCATACAATTCAATAGAAACGCAATCACACCCTTAAATTATTTAAAAGGGAAATTATAAAGCCCTCCTCCTTTGGTTTAACCTGCTATCAGAAATACTAAAAAGTTTGAATTTATTTATTTTTCTTCTTATGTTTTTAATTTGTATCAACCAACCACCAAAAGAATAGAAAAATTCATACAAAATTACCACTATTGCCATTTGTATTTATTTCTGTATTGTCATTTCACAAGTGTAATTCTATCTTTTAGTAGATGACTAATACGAATTGTAAACTTAAAGCAAAAAATGAATAAATGATAAACTTAGGACGGACAGTTGATAATTTTTCTTATCTAAATTCTTAATCAATTTTTGTTTTATAGCATCAGCGGTCTCCATCAATTGGTAGAGGAAAAATAGTAGACAGCCACTTGTTTGTTGCTTAATTTGAAAGTCAATTAGCTTTCATTTTCCCCGTAGTTGTAAATATATGGGAAATTAGCTAAATTGAACCCGTGTACATCTGTCCCAAGTTCATATGAAATTTCTGTTTTTGTCATTTCAAGTGATTGTAATAGTAGTCGAGTTGCAGATTGAGAGCAATCGAAACTTAATTTCCTTATTAAGGTTTATCAATATATTTGATTTTAATAGCTTTAATTCAAATGCATGAACATGAAGGGTCACAAAAGCTTCAAATGACATTTATGTGTTTGTCATTTTAGAGTACATCACACTTTTATGAGTAATTAAACTACTAAATTAAACTTATCAAACATCCAATCAAATTCTTTACAAAACATATTATTTAATAGATTAACTGATAATCCAATGTAATCCCAAATATACGGATAAATTATTTAAACTCTTTCACACAACTTTTATTTTATTAGTTACGACTATCTCCATCAAACTGTTGGAGAAAATATAGTTTGCACTCGCTTGTTTGTTGGCTTAATTCGAGAGTCAGTGAACTTTAATTTTATTTTTCATGGAGTATTAGTGAAGTTTTTTTTCTCCTGGGTCGATGTTGCAATATATATGTAATTTCAAGCTTACAAGTCTTCAATAAAAGACAAAGACTTCAAGATAGCGATGTTATAATGTATTGACAATGTTTTGTCTTTAATAACCCTCTAAAACAAAAATAAGATAATCAAGTATTTTTATTACTTGATATCTCTAAGATATTTCATTTTCGTTAGGTTGGGTGGTTGGTAATCTTCAGCCAATCAAATTGCAAGGTCCACGATGATAAATGTTTAGTATAAATATTGAAGTTTCCTCCTTGCAAATTTTATATTGACCAATTGAAAAGTTGCTTTGCAATGGAAAGTACTTCCTTTGTTAAGTTCTCATTAATTTCACTAATTTGGATTATTGTTTTGATGAATGAAATGCATGGATACAAAGCATGCTTGCAAACAGAGAGGACTGCTCTGTTGGAACTCAAGAGATTCTTTATATCAATCAGTGATAGGGAATATGAAGGCTCTATTCTTACTTCATGGGTTGATGATGGAATGTCGTCTGATTGTTGTGATGATTGGGAGGGAGTTAAGTGCAACGCCACCACTCGCCGGGTGATGTAACTCTCACTCAATGGGACAAGAATGTTCAACTTCTCTGATTATAACTCTTATTCTTTCCCTTCTGAATATATCACTGTTTCATTCTTTCAAAGAATTGCAGAGCCTCGACTTATCTGATAATTGGCTTAAAGGCCTCTATGAGAACAAAGGTACATGTATATGTATATATTTCTCGTGCATATTATAATATTAATACTTCATATGCATTTGCAGCTTATGATAGCAATGGGAGCTTGAAGCAGCTGAAGATCTTAAATCTTTGTGACAATTTCTTCGACGACAGCATATTACCATATTTGAATACGCTAACTTCACTTGCCACTTTGAATCTTTATTACAATTGCATTGAAGGTTCCAGCATCAAGCAAGGTATATACATTTCATGCCAGCAGAAATGCATGTTAGGCTCGTTAATCTCTTAAAATATATACGTAAATTGTCTTGATCAAAATTTAATGTTTTCTGAGCAGGATTAGCAAATTTGAGATACATGGAAGTGTTGTTTCTAGGCGGGAACCTCAATCTAACAAGTGGCTTTTTAACAAGGCTAGGTAAGCTACTGGGATAATTACCAAACAACCACACTGATCACGGCCTTGCTACAATAATTTTGAAGTAATATTTATTTATTTATTTATTTTATTGATGTAGGATTGACAAATTTGACAAACTTGAAAACATTACATCTTGGTAGTTGTGGAATAACTACACTTCAAGGTATACCACAACAATCATCACTTCCTATTAATTTCCCAGTTTTTTTTTGTGGTAATATTATGGCCTTTCATTTTTCAATCTGTTGTTTGAGTATATCAACTTAGTTGAATCTCAATTAAACGCTTTATATAATTTTTAAATCTAATTTTGAGTTCCCATTCTTCATTCTTTTGATTCTAATGCCTAATTGACTAATTCCAACTAGATCAAATTTGAATTAGAAGCACTACTTTCTATACAAAGTTTAGTACTTGACATACTCTATCACCATTTTCCGACATAACTCGCTCATTTCTTTCACTCTCTCTTAATTCTGAATCTTTTTTATAACAAAATCAACAATGATATTTATTTTTATTTCAATATTTATAGTTCTGAAATAAAAAATATTTTTTTATCATATGTTCATTAATTCTTGATGCAGGATTAGATAAATTCAAAAGCTTGGAAGCATAAAATTTGAGTAATAGTAATATAAAAAATTCTCTAGAAACCCAAATTAAACAATTTACACTGTGTTTTTATGTTGAAAGATGGTAAACAAGAACCCATTATTGTTTTCTAATTGTTGTTTTCACCCCAAAAAATGAAAATAAAAATGCTATTTTTAAATTTATTTTTAAAATTTATAAATGTGTTCGGTATCATTTTCAAAAATAATCTCAAAAATGAGAAAAAGAAAAATGTGTTTGGTAAGAATATCTTAAAGAATTATTATTGGAATAATTTCCATAAAACTTAAGATTAAGCAATGGATATTGATTATTTTAATTTTAAGAATAAATTAGGTGACCTTGCTATTTTTTTGTTCAAAGAAAATGATAAATTCTACATATTTGATTTAGTAAATATATAAAAACATAAATAGTATAATGTATATAAAAAGAAAAGATTATTGTGAGGGAAATTGATTTTTTGGGAATAATAATAATAATAATATAAATGGTTAATTACCTTTGGATGACATGTATTTTAACAAATTTTAAGAAGATGACATATTTTTAAAAAATATTTGAGCGTGCAATATTCTGTTAACTTTTGTTGTTAATTTTAACAAGAATAATAAATTAGTTACAAAATGACGTTTCTACCCTACAATTAACAATAAAAAACGCCATTCTTACTCTTACAATTAGTTACAAAATAATATTTTTGCCCCCACAACTATTTACAAAATGATGTTTCTACCCCTACTCACTCATTTTTAATTTTTTAAATAGAAAAATATATAAAAAAATTAAATCTAAGTCTAATTAACAAGTATTTTTTGGTTAAATCAAATAATTTTTTTTTAAAAAAAAAATTCTTGTTGAATGCCAGGCAACTAAAATATTATGAGTTTCTCTCTACATTATCCAACAAATTTAGAGATTAGAGAATCAATATCCAACAAAAAGATGAGGTCAACAAACTCTTCCGCAGAAAATCATAATTTTAAACAACAAGAATTGCTGGAACGCTTTTTGAATTGATTATGATGAGCAAGAATTATTGAGCGCTTTTTTATTTTTATTATTATTTTTGTTAGATTAATTGAAACGCTTTTGCAATCAACATCATATTATATGAGAAATAAATTCATATCATTCTATTATTATTTATGTTGACTAAAATACTAAGACAATTTGATTTCATGTCGGTTTTATAAGTCTTATATTGGTTTTATGATTGAATGCGCTATAATTGGTTTTCGTTTTATTAAATCTGAGCTTTTTATTTTCAGGTTTAGGAATATGTAATTTGAATAATCTTTTTGAGTTGGATCTAAGCTCAAATAACTTTGAGGATAAGTTCCCTCAATGTCTTATCAACTTGACTCATCTCAAAGTTCTTGATATTTCTTCCAATCGGTTAAGTGGAAACCTACCTTCTATAGTAGCCAACCTCACATCACTTGAATATTTGGATCTCTCTTTCATCGATTTCCAAGGAACATTCTCAATAAATTCATTGGCTAATCATTCAAAGCTTGAGGTCTTGCTACTCTCGCCAGGAAACGATATGTTGCAAGTGAAAACCGAAAACTGGCTCCCCACATATCCTCTCAAGGTTCTCCAATTACCTCACTGCCGCTTAAATGTCAATCCCAGTTTTCTTTTACACCAATCCAACTTAAAATTCCTTGATCTCTCTCACAATCAATTGGTTGGCAATTTTCCAACTTGGTTGTTGCAAAACAACACAAGATTAGAAGTTCTGTTTCTGTGGAATAACTCATTCTCAGGAATTCTTCCACGACTTCCCAATGCCAAATATGATAAGCTTCGTCATCTAGATTTTTCCAGTAACAATTTCTCTGGTAAGCTACCAGAGAATTTGGGTATTCTCTTTCAGAAATTGATATATTTGGATATGTCAAAAAATAATTTTGAAGGTAATATTCCTTATTCAATTGGTGAGATGAAAGAGCTAACTATTTTGGATTTGTCTAAAAATAATTTTACAGGAAAATTACCTCGACCTATAGTCTCTAGTTGCCTCTCCTTAGATTGGTTGGACCTATCAAATAACAATTTCTATGGCCAACTTTTTCCCAATTATATGAACTTGACTGATTTGGGTTCGTTATATTTGGACAACAATCATTTCAGTGGGAAGATGACAGATGGTTTGTTGAGCTCCACTTTTCTAAGAGTATTAAATGTATCCAACAACATGTTATCGGGGGATATTCCCCACTGGATTGGGAACTTCTCAGTCCTTTCGGTTCTTTTAATGTCAGAAAACTATTTGCAAGGTAATATTCCGGTCCAGCTCAACAATCTTAAAAGTCTTGAGTTTATAGACCTCTCCGAAAATAGTTTGATATCTCTCTCCAATCTTTCATTTGTGAAGCACATTTATCTGCAAAACAATGCAATTAAGGGGTCAATTCCAATTGCATTGCTTAGAAGTTCTACATTATTGACCCTCGATTTGAGGGACAATAAACTTTTTGGTAGGATTCCTCATCAGATCAATGAGTGTTCGAATTTGCATGTTCTTCTTTTGAGAGGGAACTATCTACAAGGACGTATTCCTAAGCAATTGTACCAATTAAGGAAATTAAGTATCATAGATCTTTCACGTAACGGACTTAATGGGCCGATACCTTCATGTTTGGGTAACGTGTCATTCTGGAGAGAAGCGACTGATGATGATTCGTCAGAATTTTTTTATGCAAATAATGTTGATTCCCCTGTTGCCTACTACGATTCCTCTCTTGAGCTGCAACTACCAGTTGAACTACATTTTAGACAAGATCAACAAGTAGGTGCAAAATTTGTGACAAAGAATAGATATGAATTTTTCATCGGTAGCAACCTCAACTACATGGCTGGATTGGATTTGTCAGGCAATGAGTTCAGTGGAGAAATTCCATGGAAAATTGGGCAACTTCAAAATATTCGTGCACTTAATCTGTCCAATAATTTCCTATCAGGTGCTATACCAGAGAGCTTCTCCAATCTAAAAATGATAGAGAGCCTGGACCTTTCCCACAACAAATTAAGTGGCCAAATTCCTCCTCAACTAACTGAGCTCAACTTTTTATCAAACTTCAGTGTGTCATACAACAATTTGTCCAGCCCAATCCCAGATAAAGAGCAGTTTGCCACCTTTGATGACTGCAGTTATAAAGGTACTTTGGCTCTTTGTGGCTCAATGATAAAGAGGAAATGCAGCAGTGCTTTGACACCACCAGCGACACCTATAGGAGGAGAAGATGAAGGCCATTCTGTGATTGACATGGTTACATTAAGATGGAGTTTTGGAGCATCCTATGCATCAGTGAGTTTGGGTTTATTTGCAGCACTTTAGATAAACTCGTACTGGCGCAAACTGTGGTTTTATTTCGTTGATAGATGTATTGACACATGCTATTATTGGCTTTTCAAATATGTTTGTGCTTACTAGCACATACGGTTCAGCCGTGTATAACTTATCGTGCTGTATTATGTATCCGTTGGTTTTTCTCCAAACAGCTATGTATCCATGTTTGTGTTTGTTCAAATTCTCAATTTGACTTTACAATGAAGCTAAGTAGTATCTATCTTGCCAGCTCTGACTTCTCGGCCTCTGTACTGCTCTTTCTTGAGTTATTATCTTCGCCTTGGATACTGGATATTTTGTCAAGTTTATCATATTTTGCCTCGCTTGTGTCATTTGAAGAGTTTGACTCATTTGAAACATTTGAATCTGCATATCCAGGATTTATTTGCCAACCTCTCATTGGCACAAACAAGGTTAATAGGCTTCCCCAAAAAGGGTTAATAACATTAAGTTGGAGCAAACCACAAGCAGAAAATCATAGGGATATGGATAAAATCAGTGGAAAGACCTGTTATCCAGTGATTTCAACAGAATAGGGAGTCACCAAACAGAATGGCAACATAAGATTCATGAAGCTAAACCAGATATATAAGGTTAGTAACGAGTAGTGATTCTTAGGAAAGAACCTAAAATTGACTTTCTTATGCATTCATAAATGTGTAGAAAGAGAGAGTTAAGAGGATGGGTATTTTAGGCCATCATCAAATGCCAGATATCAGATAAAGAGTGAAACATCTTAATCCGACTGAAAAATCACTCCCTGACAAAGGTAGAGCTATATTATTTCGCCCACGTAAGCAATTTCAGCTTTGATGAATGTCTTTTATGTGTGTGTTCTGTGAACATAAGCGTAAGAAGTAAAGGAGAAATCGACTTACGTGAACAACTACACTCTCATCTGCAGTAACACCTTTTAGTAAATTCCTTTGAGCAACCTCTGTAGTAGATATACCAGATGACTGATTTCCTTTATTAGTAACCTCAGACATCAAGCTTGCATCTACTGTATCATGTTTTACTGTAATGGACAAATCTCCCACATGATCTTCATGCAAGATTGCCCCCTTTTGGACATTGATTGTATCTTGAGTGTGTAAATTTGAATTAATGAGACAGCGTATTGCTCCAACAGCTTTAAAAATTGAGACATCAACAAATTGATTATGAAGTAAAAAGGCCTTCCGATCTCTAACCACCCTCTCCTCTTCAGTTTTGCAAGGAAGCCTAGCCAATATAGCAAATTCCGTCGCCCATGGTCGTAAATCATGTTCTCCAACTCTTCCCTGGCCTCTGCCATTGCCACCCCAATTCTCATCTTCTACCGGTAGGCATGGGAAATTTGATAGAGACTCAGCAACAGATGGAGGTACAAGCCATGTATTAGCTCGAAATCCATAGGGAAGATTACCAAACTGAAGAAGGATAATGAATATACTATGTTGATGCAAGAAATCCAGATAAGTTGGTCAGATCTCATATCCCTGCATCATTATTAAATTTGTTTGGTGGGAAGCTGATGATTAGTTAGTGTTGAGTGTTAGAAAATGTATATTTATAAAGGAGAAAATCGTCATTTTACTCTACAACCTTTACTTTTATGTATTTAACTTTCTTTTGATTTAATTCCGTGTGTTTTATTTTAATTAAGCATTTTATGTATTTTAGGGGCATCATAGTCATTTCATAATAAATGAGAGATCAGATGGCAAAACGGACATCACTTTTGAACTCAGGACGGTCGAAAACCTTAGGAGGAGCATAAAAGGAAAAATGGCACTGTTCACATATACGGTACTATTCATGTGTACGGTACTGTATACGTTACTGTTCACATAGACGGACAATGACGTGGCATTGATCGATGATGTGGCATTGACTGATGAGGTGTCATGATCCTGTTGGACTAAAATTCTTATGTACTGTTGATGGTGACGTGGCAGCATATCAGTGAATAAAAAATCTCGCGTACGGTACATGCATCACACAGGATTATTTTCAACCAAATCGCGTTACTGTTCAACCAGGGTCAAACCGCGTACTGTTGACTGATGACGTGGCGCAATCCTGAGCGTCCAAACTGTTTTTAATCTGATGGCCATGATTTACTCCATGTATCTATAAAAAGGGAGCCTCCCCCCCTAATTTGATATCTCTGAATCCATTTTTGGACTCTATTTTATGTAATTCCTTCTCCATCTTGTATTTTCTATGTATTTTAATAAATTTCCATTTTACCCCTAGTTCAATTATGAGTAGCTAATTTTCTTTGAAGTTTGGGTTGAAGGTGAAGTCTCAACATGTGTCATGGGCTTTATTTGGTAAATTTATTTTCTTTTCCCCTCTAATTTTTGTGGATGATTTGACTTTTCGTCGACAAATAATAATAATCTTGTCTATATACCGTCTTGGTTATACCGGCTCTCTAGTACAAGGTTATTATTATTTGGCATGATAAGCCCTTAGCAGTTAGCACCATGAGCAGATTTTCTATGAGCAGATGTTCTATGAGCAGACAACCCATGGGCAGACGATCCATGAGCAGAGAACTCATGAGCAGACAATCTATGAGCAGATAACCTGTGAGCAGACGATCCATGAGCAGATAACCCATGAGCAGACGAGCAGACGATCCATGAGCAGATAACCTATGAACAGATAACCCATGAGCAGACGATCCATGAGCAGAAAACCCATGAGCAGATAACCCGGAGCAGACAATCTATGAGCAGATAACCCGTGAGCCTGTGAACACAACCAACAGTCAGGAGGTGTCGGAAGTTTTTCCAGTGAGAACCCTCCGACGCTCAAGTCAGCGATTCGGGTCTTACTTGGAAAAACCCATACCACAATTCATGTGGCTTAATTATGATTGCTTTAAACAAAAAGCTTTTAAGTAAATTTAAAGGAAAAGTATTCAAAATAATCAATCTTAAAGAAATCACAGGCGAAAGAGAAATTTCTCTATGGTAGAGAGAGAAAAAGGTCCAATGGGTTCAGTTGCTTAGAGAGAGAGAGAGAGCTAGAAGAATCCCAATTTCCTTTCCCTTCCTAGGGTTTTTATAGGAAACTATAGCGGTTTTTCATCCTCTCCCCTAGAATTCTCAAGAAAACTACTAATTTTCAGCCCACTAAGAATATGGTCCCTAATATTTTGGAGAAAATGTTTTGACTGAATCGTCCTTCCTGGTAACTTCCTGGTCGAGGTGACCAATAACATCTTGGTCGAGGAAATGTGCTCGAGGTCACCACATATTATTCTGTTTGAGGTGACCAATAGATGATATGCTCAAGGTGACCAATAACCTCCTGGTCGAGGTGATGTGCTCGAGGTCACCACATATTATTCTGGTCGAGGTGATCAATAACATCCTGGTCGAGATGATCTGCTCGAGGTGACCAATAACCTCCTGGTCGAGGTGATGTGCTCGAGGTAACCACATATTACTCTGGTCGAGGTGACCAATAACATCCTGGTCGAGGTGATATGCTCGAGGTCACCAAATAACATCTTGGTCGAGGTGATCTGCTCAACCATTTGCTCACTTTTACTTTAGAGGAGAGCACGATAATGTATGAGCAAACACCTTTATCTTGGTCACCCTATTTCATTCCCTAAACACCAGTCCCCCAGTTACTAGTGTTGAGAGTGAAACGAATCAAGACTGGAAACTTTGGTGGTTTGCTCGCCTTCGCTTGGTCGAGGAGATCCTGGTATGCTTGGCTTCCTGTCTCGCCATAAAACAGGCTTCGAGACTTTGGAGCCTTTGTACGCCTTAGAAATTTTTTGGTACTTTGGTGGTTTGCTCGCATTCGCTTGGTTGAGCAGATCCTGACATGCTTGGCTTCATGTCTCGCCATAAAACAGGCTTTGAGACTTTGGAGCCTTTGCACGCATTAGAAAATTTTTGGAACTTTGGTGCTCTGCTCACCTTCGCTTGGTTGAGCAGATCCTGGCATGCTTGGCTTCCTATCTTGCCATAAAACAGGCTTTAAGACTTTGGAGCCTTTGCACGCATTAGAAAATTTTTGGAACTTTGGTGGTCTGCTCACCTTCGCTTGGTTGAGCAGATCCTGGCATGCTTGGCTTCCTATCTCGCCAATAAATAGGCTTTGAGAGTTTGGAGCCTTTGCACGTATTAGAAACTTTTTGGAACTTTGGTGATTTGCTCGCCTTCGCTCGGTCGAGTAGATTCTGACGTGTTTGGCTTCCTGTCTCGTTATAAAACAGGCTTCGAGACTTTGGAGCCTTTGCACGGATAAGAAATTTTTTAGAACTTTGGTGGTCTGCTCACCTTCGATTGGTCAAGCAGATCCTGGCTTGCTTGGCTTCCTGTCTCGCCATAAAATAGGCTTTGAGACTTTGGAGCCTTTGCACGCCTTAGAAACTTTTTGGAACTTTAGTGGTTTGCTCGCTTTTGCTTGGTCAAGCAGATCCTAGCACGCTTGACTTCTGGTCTCGCCATAAACAGGCTTTGAGACTTAGTGAGCCTTTGCATGCCCTAGGATATTTTACAACGCTTGGGAGTCTGCTCGCCTTCGCTTGGTCGAGCAGATCCTTGCACGCTTGGCTTCTAGTCTCGCCATAAACAGGCTTTGAGACTTTGGTGAGCCTTTGCATGCCTTAGGAATTTTTACAACGCTTGGGAGTCTGCTCGCCTTCGCTTGGTCGAGCAGATCCTGGCACG
>MKYO02000728.1:15590-38630 GCA_002013955.2 Citrus medica | reverse complement strand
ATGCTTAGATATCATATTATTAAGTAGAAAACAACTTGCATAAGATTAATTTTAATTGAACTTAACTGTTATATTCATGAATAAACATTGATTGATTTCAAGTTGTCACTCTAAAATTGAAAATTGATTGGTAATTAGATAATTATTAAGTTGAATTGTCGTGGATTCTGAAACCTTGGTAGTCTCAGTCTCTTGAATTCTTATGTTAATTTACTCATTTTAATTTCATTTGTATCTCTACTTTTAATTTCTTTAAACAAAATGTATCATTTTCAACTAGGATAGAGCTATAATTAGCTTAAATTAAATTTTACTTTCCTAAAAATTGACTGTCCTTGTGGGTCGAATCTCGTTATTCTTAGTATATGCTTGAATAAACTTGTCCACTTGCGAATACATCAAAATTTGCACAACACCAGGCATACTTAATTCCTCTATTTGAAATTATGCTTGGCTCCGTAATTATTTATGAATTCACAAATATATTTATTCGAAACTAGACCATAAAATTTGTTAGCTAGTGAATCTAGGGTTGGCAAAAGGTCAGGTCGGGCTCGAGTTTTGCCAAGCCCAGCCCGACCCGATCAAAAAAATTTAACACCCGACCCTAAAAAAACTCGAACACTATTTAGTTAGGGTCGGGCTAGGCCCGACCCGAATTGGGTCAACATCGGGTCGGGTCGGGCCCGACCCGAATCAGGTCAACATCAGATCGGGTCCAACCCGACCTGAATCGGGTCAACATCGGTTCGGGTCCAACCCGACCCTACCGAAATAGTTAACCCTCCCATTTCCCACCACCATTTCAACTAATTCGGCAATTCCTCAACCATTTCAAACACAATTCAATTCAACTTTCCACAACCATTTCAAACACAATTCAATTCCACTTTCCACAACCATTTCAACCCCACGCACAAATCAATTCCAAAATCCAACATGAAAAACACACAATGCAATTAAATTTAAAATACTCAATGTAATTCCACAACTATTTTAGCCATATACAATTCAATATAACAACCCAACATAAAAAATAAAAAATAAAAAAATCATGTCTTATACAAATAAAAACACACAATTTAGTTCCACAACCCCAACATTAAAAAAATTATTTTATACAAAAAAAACTCATAATTCAATTGCACAACCAAACATTGAAAAAAAAAACACTTGTGGGCCACTTTCATCTTCATCCACAAATTCCTCTCCACTAAAAATTTCACTTTCGAGGATTTTACATATGAAAAAAATAAAAAAAGTGAGAAAATAATTTAAGTTTATAAAATTATTACTAAACCAATTATTTAAATATTTTGTACATTATTTGTATTCATGATGGGAAGTAATATGTGATTGGCAATGCAACAAAAAGAAATTAATTGGTCTTCTACCCATCGAAGGCTTGTGATGATGTGTGCATGTGTTAAGTGGTAAGTGTTAACTTGTGTTAGTTTTTGTTTTTTTTATAGGGTTGGGTTGGCTTTAAGCCAAACCCTAACCTTAAAAATTCGGGTCAAAACCTTAAAAATTAGGGTCGGGTCGATCGGACGAAAAATAGGGTCGGGCTAAATTGTCAAGTCTAAGTGAATCATATAAATAAGATGTAGAACAACATCAAATCTTCCACCAAACTCATGCCTATCATTCCAAACTAATCCATGTCCTAAACATGTTTCAAAGACCGAATCATGTCAAAGTCATAGATACCATGCTAAAGCAGTTGATGTTAGTTTGATAACCCAAAAACACATTTGATATTTATAAGGACACAAATTGAGATTTTAAGAAATCTTATAAGAGCTTACACAGTGCGGAAGACCAAATCCATTCACTCATTTTCTTATTGGTCACAAAACACAAGTGGTATGAAATATGTGCAATGGTAAATTCTCTTTAAAAAGAATATAGGTCATATATTCATTTTACTGTGTAGATCTTAGTCTAGTCACTGCACAAGTACCTAACTTAAGTTTTGAAAAATGGTCGCTTTGCACTAGCTCCATAATTTAGGTCTCATATCTGGCTATGTTCAGGTTTTCATGATAATGAGGTATATCATGATCAGTCCAAAAATTTATTTAATACTAACCTAATTTTAACCCAGTCAAGGTGATAATACTGTAGAATTAACATTGGCTTTATGGCAATGGTTATCAAAATCTCATTTCAGCTTGCTTTTACAGCCTAAGGTTAGCACTTGTGTAAGAAAGCATGTCTTAACTTGATGACATGCTTTGTACATTACATGTACATAATTATGCCAGTTATACTTTATAAAGAAAACAAAGATGTCCACAAGATAACATAACAAAATAACAACTGAGGCCAATCTGTTAAGAGTGGGCAAACTCGATGTGGATCAATTTAAGACAAAATTTCAAACTGATCCAAGCTTATCGGGTTGGACTTGTCTCAAACGGATCTAATTCCAAAAAAATTTCAAACCGAATCGATCCAAATCGACAAGATTGGTTTGTATCAATTTGGCCTATTGGTTTGTGATAAAAATAAATAATAATAATATAATTAACTCTTGAATTTTTAATTCTCAAATTAATTTGTATGTTATTTTGAGCAAAACCATAAGGAAACTGAAAGTTTGACAAAAGCTTTCTAGCAATCCACTTAAGAATGATAAGTTTTAAGTTATATAACAAAGTAACTCACTTATATAGTGTCCCACCAGTGAATTTATTTTCCTAAGTTTATAAAAAAATTATTTTCCTAAGCGCAAATATTGATTTAATACTTATCAGATTTGCATAATTTTGTTTTCATTCACAAAATACAAATGAAAGAGCATTTGACTTCAGTTGCTGGACAAGGCATGCAACAAGAATAATAATTTGAAAAGATAAATCAAAGTAGATAGGCTGACAATAAAACAAAATTCAAAAGATGGTTATCTCTTTTGTTATTCAGGCCGAGCTTGGGCTACTAGTGTCGCTAATTAGTTGTTGAGTGTTGCCCAAAATTGAATGAAGAGTATAAACTAGAAAAAATTATAGATGAAAAATCACAGCGACTCTCTCCATCGGTGAAGATTAGTCTGATGCAAATATTGATTTTGAGGGATAAACAGTTGTCTGCTGTTATAGTTGTCTTAAGGGTTTAGTTATCATGCTATGTGTAGATATGTACAATATGATGACTTCTTTCTTTGTCACAATGTCTCTTATGAAATTGTACTTAGTCTCTATGTGTTTAAATTTATTGTGGTATCTCGTATCATTGGGAAAAGACATTGCAGCTTCAATATCACAGTAAATAGTCTATGCCTCTGAAGCATGTTTAGAAATCTCTAGATCTTCCAAAAATCTCTTAATCCAAACAGCTTTTTGCACTGCTATTGAACCATGCTATATATTCAGCTTCCAACATCGACAAAACTATGGATGTTTGTTTCTTACTGCTTCACGTAATGGCACCTCAGTTGAGCAAGAATGCATATCTTGGGGTAGATTTACACTCATCCAACTCAATCGACATCCAATATTCAATTAAGAGCAAATTTCCTTCTTGATAGAACAAATAATAATCTGCAATACCTTTAAGATATGCCAAAATCCCCTTGATAGCATGCTAGTGCTTCTGTCCACGATTTGATTGGTATTCACTCACCAATCCTACAACATAGCAAATATCGACACTTGTACATGTCATTGCGTATATAAGACTCTTTATGGCATTGGAATAAGGAACTTTAGCCATTTTTTCTTTTTCTTATGGAGTCTTATGGCATATATTGATGCTAAAATTTTATTCTTTAGCAATAGGAATATCCATTGGATTCCAATAAGCCATGTTGATTTTTTCAAGTATTTTCTTAATGCAAAGCCCTCAAAATAGAGTTACAGGTTTTCTTGAACGATCCCTAGGGATTTTAACTAGGATTGACAAAAAAGCCTGCCTCGACCCTCTACATCAAGGTCTGGATATCAGTAGGGGTGGGCAAAACTGGGTTCGGGTCAACCTGATCGGGTTTCAGGTTGTTCAGGTTAGACAAGAATCAATCCGAACTTAACCTGAATTATTGATAATTTGGGTCGGATTGGGTCGGGTCAAAAATTCGGGTTAAGTTCAGGTTGGATTTAAAACGAGTTAGATTGAGTTCGGGTCAATTCGGGTCAAATTGGGTCAGTTTGAGTTGGTTGAAATCGGGTCAAATTGGGTTGGGTCAATTTCGGGTCAAATTCAGTTAATGCAATTTTGAGCTCTTTTTTTCCTATTTTTGTAGTTTTGTGATAGTTTTAAGAAATTTTTCTTAATTGTCATTTTTACTAATTTTCAACTGAAAAAAAAAGAAAAGAAAATGCTATTAAATCAAATGAATAAAGTTAAAATGCTAGAATATGATTATGTGCCTATTGGCTTGGAGGGTAGGATTAGGACTATTATTTGCTCAACCAACAAATTCCAAACTTAATAAAAGTTAAAATTAATACAAACTTAAAAAGTCCAAAGCACAATTTCCAAATATTAGTCTTTAAAAGTTTGAAACACAAACTCACAAAGTCACAAAATTTAAACATAAGTAAATTGTTTAGAAACACAAATCACAAAGTTCAAAGTTCAAAGTTGAAACATTAAAACTCCATGGCTCCATGCAAGCACTTTGATAAGTTCTAAATTCAAAATTTTTTAACTCCAAGTTCAAGTGCCGATTGCCTGGAGAAAGATTGAAGAAATGTACAATAAATATTTTCTTTAAGCCACGTTGCAAAATGAACAAACTCAATTCATATAAAAAATTGAGCAAATAAACCAAATTCATAAGGTTACACATCAAACACAAACACAAATAAATAAATCTAATTCATATCTTTAATTGAGCTAAAGGGGTGTTACAATCTTTCTAATTTCTATTATATCATTATAAATTTATAATTACAAATAAATATATATGTTTACCAAATTTTTCAATACACACACACTTGATTATATATATAATTGCTGGGTATAAATACTAATGCTATTGATGCCAATGTGCAAGTGTACACAACAAGTAATAAAGTAATTAGTATTTTAAGATCGTCTCCACAAGAATTGATGTTACTAGAAATGCTACAGCAATCACAATAGTGCTATCTACCTTTATTTCAAGATGAACAAATTCAAAGTTGTTTACTACCGAAATTAACAATTGTAAGGAAATAAGACAAATAAATGCAGTAATAAAATAAACTAAGTAAATTGTGTGAAAGAATCAATTGAGAATAAGCTAGTTGAATGATCAAACTCACTTCATGGGCTGACTGCTTTTCATCAAATTAATACCAGTTGCTACAGCACTGGGCAGAATTATTTTGCATCCTCAGCTGTCGCATGTTGGACTTCTCATACCTTTAAGTGTTGGACTTCTCATACCTTTAAGTATCCTCACAATGACCAGTTGCTATTCTACATGAGGCATGACACTGTGAACATCCATTCTATCAACCCTACAAGGTGAGTGCCTATTTCTATTTCTTCATAAATCTTAACTTTAAGTATAGCCCTTATGGGATTCAAGATAAACTTAATTCAAGAAACTCAAATTAAGATCAAGTATTACTCCCGTAATATCCACTAAGACATGCCCTTTTGCAGCTCTATCTTAACTTGAACCATTAAATGGGTGGTCAACAGAAATAACAATTATAATAATAACTACTAGAGTAAAATGCTATAACAATCATACATCAACTCATAAGAATAGTCAAAAACCCATTCAGATTGTTTGTCACTCAACAACAGGCAAGTTTAGTTCATACTTAGAAAAAGGGAAACAAACAGCAAACTAATGGTCACGAAATACATTGGTTCAATCAAAGAGTAGAGAAAAGAACAAGTAAAGAACGATGAAGACTGAATCCAAACAACTCTGCTGGATTCTTTGCTGATGCAGACTTGGTTCTCTTGAATTCTACTTGTTTTCTACTTGTTTTCTTCTTTTCCTTTTTAATTTTATTCAATGTTACTCCTTGCCACCGTTTTATGTGTCGCGCGCCTCTTTTTATACTGAAAATTAGGGTAAGCATGAGCCTAGAGCGCGCATAAGTCAGATTAGAAAACTGCAGATCTTAATTCTGCAGTTATCTCGTGCTAAGTTTTCTCTATCGTTGTTCCAGGATTGCTATAGCAATGACTGCTCCAACAACGACTCTAGCATTGCACTGTTCCAGATTTTGTTTTACTTCTTTTGTGGCCATATTCTTCATCTTTTGTGCCAGCCTATTGTTTCAACATTCTTTCCCTGAATCATAAGCTTCTGAAAACTTACGATTATGCACACAATTTGACCACAAATTAATTAAATCAAGCAAAACTTATTAGGACGAAACTAAAATGAATGTTTATGCAAAATGTAACAAAAATGCAATAAAAACACATCATTTACTCTCTAAGAGATCTTAATTTAAGTCTAGAATTGCCGTAATAACTCTCATTTCATAGAGTTATCACACCCTCAAACTTGAATCGTTACTTATCCTCAAGTAATGACAACAGACTAACACTTCACGCACACAATCATGCAATAAACAACTTAGCTTTGCATCATATTCGCAAGGATTCTTCCACCCTCAGATTACAATCTTAATCATGGAACATAGCCATAGCAGGTCAGTTATAGACTTAAGCTTCCTTTTGCCCAAATATGTGTGTGTGCCACTTTGATCAGATTCTAGAGGTGCTACAACATTACCAAGATAATGTATGTAATTCAATGGTAGAACACAATTGTATTCACACATGGGGAGGCAAAAATCACACATATACTCAAACTGTGCTAAGAACACTTAACCCTCTCCACTGCAACATTTATTTTTTTCACGTGAATGTTATTCACTTGTAATGATGACACCCAATTACTCAATCAGTGCACAGATCAAAGTTATTGTAGCAATATTATAACATAATCTTATCTAAAGATATCTTTTATTCAAAGCTACATATGGAGCTTATGAGCAGGCCTGACTACTTAATATCCTAGATAGAGGACCTTTCGTTTCTTTTTACCATTTATTATTATTTTTTAAGAACAATAATTATTGCCACAGCAATGTTCATAACTCTTGTTGCTTTTGGACTCAAGTCTGCATATAAGGTACATACTCAGCCCTAGTTACTCAACAACTTGAGCCATTGGAGCTAAATTTATGTCATAATGACCACAGTTAAACCAAAACTCTTCCCCAACTTGAAGTATTATGTTCCTCTTTTATGTTCTCGGCTTTCTACAGCATTCTCATAAAACCCAATCAAAGTCTAAGTGTCAAGACAGAATCTCCACTTCTATATACAACTATCTCTACTCGGCATTCGCACAAGTACTGAATAACACTCATTTTATCTTCATTAGGTTTCTAAATCCATACACAAATATCAGATAACAGAGCTTCACACAATACAAACATAAACACAACCCCCCAAACTTAAGTGGCGTTGTGTCCTCACAAGCACAAAAAAAAAACACATGAACCAAACATGCATACACTAACTGAAGGGACATGCAGAATGAATAAGAAAATTAAAGCGAAATGAAAGAAAAGCTTTTTTTATGTTAAAAATAAAAGAAACAAGTAGGTAGGGGGTACTTCTATGTTGTTTGAGCATTGCTACAACATGGTGGAGTGACTTCAGCGGTTTTTGGATGCGCTTCACAGCCAATCCTTAGGGGATTCTTGTGGTGAGGTAGTGGGCAATGGCTTCTTCTTCTTTGTTGGTAGGCTCGTGGAAGGAGTGGCTATTGGTGCAGCCTGCCTACATGAAACAGATCTGGTCCTTTTAGGTTCTGGTATGGCTGCTGTAGCAAGGCCTTTAGAAGTGCCTCCATTTCTTTAATTGGATCCCTGTGGATTAATGATAGTAGGTTTGCGAGGAGTTTGCTGTGAAGGTACCGAAATTGCTCAGCTTCCTATCCCTCAACCGTGATAACGACAATGATGTCAAGTAGATGTTTTAGAGGCATCATAGTCATTTAACAAAAAACGAGAGATCAGACAGCAAAACAGACATCACTTTTGAACTCAAGATGGTCGAAAGCCTTAGAAGGAGCATAAAAGGAAAAATGACATTGTTCACATGTACGGTATTGTCAACATTACTGTTCACGACACTGTTCATATAGACAGATCGATGACATGGCATTGGCCGATGATGTGTCATTGACTGATGAGGTGTCACGATCCTGTTGGACTAAAATTCTTATGTATTGTTGATGGTGACGTGGCGGCATATCAGTGGACCAAAAATCTCGCGCACGGTACATGCATCACACAGGATTATTTTCAACCAAACCGCATTACTGTTCAAATCGGGTCAAACCTTGTTACTGTTCATCCGCATGGTCAAACTGCATACTATTCACGCGTACTGTTGACTGATGACGTGGCGCAATCCTAAGCGTCCAAACTGTTTTTAATCCTATAACCATGATTTACTCGATGTATCTATAACAAGGGGACCTCCCCCCCTAATTTGATATCTCTGAATCCATTTTTAGGATTCATTTTCTGTAATTTCTTCTCCATCTTGTATTTTCTACGTATTTTAATAAATTTCCATTTTACCCCTAGTTCAATTATGAGTAGCTAATTTTCTTTCAAGCTTGGGTTGAAGGTGAAGTCTCAACATGTGTCATGGGCTTTATTTGGTAAATTTATTTTCTCTTCCCCTCTAGTTTTTGTGGATGCTTTGAATTCTCGTCGACAAATAATAATAAGCTTGTCTAGATACTGCCCTGGTTTCACCGGCTCCCTAGTACAAGGTTATTATTATTTGGCACGATAAGCTCTTAGCACCATATTGATTAGAGTGTGGTTCATGAGGTGTGGATTCCCCCCTCATGATTTAATTGTTATTAATAAGGAATATTTAGCCCATGGTGCATGTTGATGCAGATCCAGATACCCAAGTACGTCATGTCAATAGATTTTTCTTCAATTTATTCTCGTCATTTCAATTTCAATTTTAGAATTTATTCTTGCCATTTCAATTCCAATTTTAGGATAATTGAAGTCACCATAACCACAAAATCCAACCACCTATTTACAAAATTAATTTTATACACAATTAATATCCACATCCTCGTGGGATCGACACTCGTCACCATTAGTCTATACTACAATAGATTCGTGCACTTGCGAGTTCAATAAAATTTGCACAACATACACGTGATTTTGGCTACTACAGCTTCCAACTCTGCATCAATTGGCTCGACTTTATCATCCGAGGCAGGAGGAGTGATTACTTTCTCGTTGCCCTTCCTAGAAAGGACTGGAATATGAGGTTCGTCGGTAGGTTCATCTTTCTCTTCTTGGATGATGTTCTTTTTTATAGACTTGGAGAAGGTCCTGACTGGGGTTCCTCAGGTTCTTCCTCTACCTCTGTTAGGGAACTGTCAGTTGCTGGCTTGACATCCTCTTCTTCTGGCTGGTTTGACCTTTCATCAGCATCTGGTTCCTCCTTTGTAGCTTCCTCCTCTGGTTCATCTGTGGCAGTAGCTTCCTCACTGACTTTTGCTGGAGCCTCTGTTGTGTTGGTGTCAAAATTATATTGCAGGAGTAAGGAATTAGGGAAATTTCTATGGTTACTCTTCATGTATACAACAAATTGGTGGAGCTGGTTGTCCAGGTGCCTCAAATAACTCCAGAACCTATTATTTTCCCTCTGCTGAGTTTTAACACATTGATTGATGCTGGTGCTCAATGCTTGTATTTGCTGTTCCAACCTAATAGCTCGTCTCGCCCCTATCACAACAACTAGTTCAGATGGGGCTCCAGCAGCCTCACCATCAATTCTCTTGATGGTACATGCAGTAAGGGCACCATCATTCTTGACATGCTCATCTTTGGCATCGAGACGAACTCTTAATAACACACAGATGCTGGTAATGAGCGAAGGAAAAAAGCAAGGTAGCTGCTTTATGGTTCTTTATAGTACAATCTAGTATTTCTTTTTCGATAATACTTCCCACATCTATGGGAAGCTCTTTAACAATTACATACACCAAGATTAACCTTTCTTGAGAAACAGTGGTGGTGTGGGTGGTTGGCATAAGTCTGGATTTTAGGAATTTCACCCACACTTTCGCAATGGGTGTCAAATCTATCCTATTAATCATCCGCCCTTCTTCGTTGGCACAAGTTGCACCCTTTATAGTAAGGGTTGTGAAAATTTTGTTCTATCTTTATGGTGTTAATTTGTCAAGCAACTTGGCATATTCACAATTAATTTCAGCAGGTAAATTATAGAAAGCATTTATAACTAGAGAATCTAATGGAAAAAGCGAGTTTCTTACCCAAATATTGTGCTGACCAGGGCTTACCAAATTGGTGTAAAATTCCCTCACAAAAATCTAGCCACTCGTGCTTTGCTGCAGCATTGGACAATGATTGCACAATTCCTGTGGGTTGAAGGAGTAACATTGAAGGAAATTAAAAAGGAAAAAAAGAAAACAAGTAGAATTCAAGAGAACCAAGTCTGCATCAGCGTAGCAGAGTTGTTTGGATTCAGTCTTCATCGTTCTTTACTTGTTCTTTTCTCTACTCTTCGATTGAACCAATGTATTTCGTGACCATTAGTTTGCTGTTTGTTTTCCTTTTTTCTAAGTATGAACTGAACTTGCCTGTAGTTGAGTGACAAGCAATCTGAATGGCTTTTTTTACTGTTCTTATGAGTTGTTGTATGATTGTTATAGTATTTTACTCTAGTAGCTATTATTATAACTGTTATTTTGGTTGACCACCCATTTAATGGTTTAAGTTAAGATAGAGCCGTAAAAGGGTCTGTCTTAGTGGATATTACAGGAGTCATACTTGATTTTAATTTGAGTTTCTTGAGTCTTAACTACGAAGGGGAAAGCAAATAGTGTTAGAGGTCAACCTGCACAGTAACTCCTTTATATAGGTGGGATTAAATGAAAACAATTTCGGTAAAACAAGATAAATTAGGGAAGAATTTATTTTTTAAATTTATTGAGCATATCCCATAAAAATAGGCAAGAGAAATTAGTGCATTAATTTAGGAGATATTCTTCCTTAATTTCAATCCAAATCCATCCACCCATATGTCATATATTATCTCTAACGGTAAGTGAGAGGCTCCATCTTTAAGTTACTGTAACAGTAATATTGGTTGCTGCAACACCCAATTGTTTGCTCTAGTAGCGGTTACATATTCTCCTCCAATAGCCACTGTCACGTGGCTTGCCTTTATACTCTGTCAACAATACAACCCCAATTGTCACTATGGAATCCATTTGTCACACTTGTTTCCCTTAAGAAATTTAAAAATAAATAAAACCAATCCTAAGAAATTCAAAAATAAAGACATAAAATGACAAAAAAATTAAGGTTAAATAATCCTAAATAAGGAAAATAAAAATAAATACAATAAGTAAATAACAAAATTAAAATGAAATAAAAGGAAAAGAATTCAACCAAACTAGGGAGGGTCAGTCTCAGTTGAAGTGATTTCCTTCGCAACGGGTTGCCTCCCATTGAGCGCTTGATTTAAGTTCCTTCAGTCTGACCTCTTTGCGTGCTCATAACTTTGGTTCTTTAAGGAGTAAAACCTCCTTGGAACACACTGCAGCTGAGTGTATGGAATGTTTAACTTTGTGCCCATTGACTTTGAATTCTTGACACATCTTTTCATTTAGGAGATCAACAACCCCATGAGGATAGATTCTGAGTAACTTGAAGGATCCAGACCATCGAGATTTAAGTTTTCCTAGAAATAATCTTAACTTTGTATTATAGAGCAGCACTAGTTGACCAGGGCTAAATTTCCTGTGTTGGATATGTTTGTCATGCAGTGTTTTGTCCTCTCTTTATAGATTCTGGCATTTTCATATGAGAACAATCGTAACTCATCAAGCTCACATAATTGAAGTTTCCTTTGGTCTGCTGCAGCATGTATATCCCAATTTAATTGCTTCAGTGCCTAGTGTGCTTTGTGCTCCAGCTTAAGTTGCAAGTGGCAAGCTTTCCCAAATACAATTCAGTAGGGAGACATGCCTAGTGGTGTTTTGTATGCTATTTTGTAGGCCCATAGAGAGTCATACAGATGCAAGGACCAATCATTTCTTGATGGGTTCACCACTTTTTCTAAGATCTTTTTAATCTCTCTATTGGACACTTCTGCCTGGCCATTGGATTATGGGTGGTATGTTGTTGCTACTTTATGCCTGACTCCATATTTTACCATAGCTGCAGTAAATACTTTGTTGCAAAAATAAGTGCCCTCATCACTAATAATTGCGCGTAGAGTGCTAAACCAGAAAAAGATGTTTTTCTGAAAGAAGTTTACGACTGCTCTAGCATCATTGATGGGTAATGTTGCAGCTTCTACCCATTTGGAGACATAATCCACATCAACTAGCATATATAAGCTCCCAAAGGATGGTGGAAAAGGACTCATGAAGTTTATTCCCCATACATCAAAAACCTCCACTTCTAGAATGTTTGTCAATGACATTTTATGTCTCTGAGTTATGTTCCTGTCCTTTGACACCTGTCACAACATTTAGCAAACTCATAAGCATCTTTAAAATAGAAGGCCAGTAATACCCTGATTGCAAAACCTTAACAACTATTCTATGACCACCAAAATGTCCTCTATATGCTGCTGCATGGCAGGATTCCAGTATGTGAGGGATTTCTTCTTCTGAAGCACATCTTCGTATGACTTGATCAGAGCATAACTTATACAAATATGGGTCATCCCATTGGTAGCTTTTAACATCATGAAGAAATTTCTTTTTCTGTTGAAACTTCAATTCATGTGGTAGCAATCCACTTTTTAAGTAATTAGCAAAGTCTGCATACCATGGAGGTCCTGATTGCTATAACATCTGTGTTTGCTGTATTTCTAACAGTTGTTCATCAGGAAAAGTTTCAGTGATTTCTTTTTGTGTTAATGTGCTTGTGTCTGCTTCTAGCCTAGACAGATGATCTGGTACTTGGTTCTCAGTCCCCTTTCTGTCTTTAATTTCCAAATCAAACTCCTGAAGTAATAAGATCCATATGATTAATCTAGGTTTAGTATCCTTCTTTGAGATCAAGTATTTAATGGCTGCATTTTCTGTGTATATTGTCACTTTAGTACCCACCAAGTAAGCTATGAATTTATCGAAAGCAAATATTACTGCTAGCAACTCTTTCTCTAGAGTGGTGTAGTTAATATGAGTTTGAGTAAGAGTCTTGCTGGCATAGTATATGGAGCGGAAAATCTTATCCTTCCTCTACCCCAACACAGCCCGAATAGATTGGTCACTAGCATTACACATTAGTTCAAATGGGAGAGTCCAATATGGTGATATAACCACTAGTGCAGTGATAAAAGCTTTCTTTAATTCTCTAAATGCTTGAAGATAGTTTTTATTGAAATGGAAAGGCTTTTCATGTTCTAGCAATGAGCATAGTGGTTTAGCTACCCTGAAAAAATCTTTTATTAATCATCTGTAAAATCCAGCATGACCCAAAAAGCTTCTAATCCCCTTGATTGAAGTAGGAGGTGGCAGTTTGTCTATCACTTCTATCTTTGCCTTCTATCTTTGCCTTATCTACCTCTATGCCCTTCTTAGATACCTTATGACCCAACACTATGCCTTCTTGCACATGAATGGCATTTCTCCCAATTGAGTATTAAATTAATCATTTCACATCTTTTATGAACTTCTTCCAAGTTCTGTAAATAATCAGTATACATCACTCCAAAGACTGAGAAATCATCCATGAAGACTTCCAATGTTTGCTCTACCATATCTGAAAAAATAGACATCATATATTTCTGGAAAGTTGATGGAGCATTACACAAACCAAAAGGCATTCTTCTGAAGGTAAAAGTTCCGTAAGGACAAGTAAATGTAGTCTTTTCCTAATCTTCTGGAGCTATAACAATTTGGTTGTAACCTGAATACCCATATAGGAAACAATAATATTGCTTTCCACAAGTCTATCTAATATCTTATCCATGAATGGAATTGGAAAGTGATCTTTTCGAGTGGCTTTGTTGAGCTTCCTGTAATCTATACATGCCCTCCAACTAGTCACTGTTCTTGTGGGAATAAATTCATTCTTCTCATTTGCTATCATTGTTATTCCTCATTTCTTTGGAACACATTGAACTTAGCTTACCCATGAACTTTATGATATTGGGTATATGATTCCAGCATCCAACCATTTGATATATATTTTTTTATAACTTCTTTCATAATGGGGTTTAGCATTCTCTGTTGCTCCACTGAATTGTTGTAGCAATCTTCTAATAGAATTTATGCATGCATACGGATAGGTTGATCCTTTTAATGTCTACCATGGTCCATTCAATTGCTTTTCTGTATTTCCCAAGCACATCTACCAGGCTTTGCTCTTGACTTGCATCCAAAGTATAAGAAATAATTATAGAAAGTGTGTTATTTTGACCAAGATAAACATATTTCAAATGTGAGGGTAACAATTTTAATTCAAGAATAAGAGGTGATTCAATAGATGGTAAAGTTGTTTTTTACTTCCCTGTCTGAGAGATTAAAATGTTCAAAAAATCTGCTATGCTTATTGGATTGCTTTCCTTCCATCCAATCTATCTAGTTTGCTGTAACACCTTCTTCAAAGCTTTCAAATGTGGCAACCTTGATCACCTCATTATTGCAGCATTTGTTGATTATGTCTGCTACAACAAAATCTACAACACTTAGGAAATTGCAATCTTCTGCATCATCAGGGTTCTTCATAGCCTCTAATACATTGAATGTGACTTGCTGGTCATTCACCCTCATTGGTAGCTCTCATTTATGCACTTCTTTATCAGCCTCAAAGTCTAATACAATGAAGTCCACTAGAAAGATGAATTTGTCAACCTTCACCAGTACATCTTTAATTTTTCCTTCAAGATATCCATGAGATCTATCAGCTAATTACAAGGTGACTATTGTTCGCCTGCATTCTCCTACTCCCAACTACTTAAATGCAGATAATGGTATTAGATTAATATGGGCTCTCAAATCACAGAGTGTTCTACCATTGTACCTAGTTCCAATGGAACATGGTATTGTGAAGCTTCCTGGATCTTTCAATTTTTGAGGAATCTTACTTTGGAGCATATGACTACCTTCCTGTGTTAAAGCAACAGTTTCAAATTCTCCCAACCTTCTCTTTCTTGCCAATATTTCTTTTAGAAATTTCACATAATTAGGCATTTGCTCCAAAGCTTCCACAAAAGGTATGTTGATGTGTAATTGCTTAAACACTTCCAGGAATTTGCTGAACTGCTTGTCTTGTTTTTGCTTCTGGAACCTCTGTGGTAAATGAGGTGGATGCCTAAACTGATGGGTAGCTTTAGGAGGTACCAAACTCTGCTTGTTTGGTTTGTTGTAGGTTGTAGCTACTGGTGTTGCAACTTCTTTCTCAACATGTACTGGTTGATTTCCTTCCATAGTTGTTGCAGCTTCACCCCTAACACCAGTGTCTTGATGGCTGAATTGTTGTAACATACTCTCATATCGAGGTGGTTTTTGTGAGGAATTAAATTTCAACCCCATTTTTAGTCACATCAACTGGGATATCAATGTTCTTTCCAGATCTTAATTTGATTACTTTGCAGTGTTCCTTCCCCTCTCTACTTGGATCTTCTGTGTTGTTGGGTAAACTTCCTTGAGTTCTGCTACTCATTGCTATGGCAAACTGTCCCATTTGGTTTTCTAGGTTTTTCAAGGATACAACTTGACTATGCACAATTGCTTCATTCTTTGCAATGGATTCCTTAATCAGTGTTTCCAATGAAGTGGTTGGATCTTGGTTGGTGTGTTTTTGTCCTTGACTCTATTGATGAAAACCATATGGTTGAGTGTTCCTGTTCTGCCCATTCAATATTGGGGCATTTTGATTTTGACTACTCCATAAGAAATTTGGGTGTTGCTTCCATCCAAAGTTGTAAGTATTTGAATATGGGTTGTTTTGAAGCTGTTGGTTGAAATTACCCACATAATTTACTGATGTTGGATTTCCAGGGTAGTTATCAAAGTTATGTTCTTCACCACAATACACGTAAGACAATTTTACAATCTGTTTAACTGTTGCTGGAGTAGAAGTCATGGTTTTCACCATGTTAGTCAATGAGGTTACTTGTGCTAATAATATTGTAATAGCATCTATATTATGTACCCCTGCTGCACCTCTTGCTGTTGGTTGTCTAGTTGATAGCCACTGATAATTATTGTTGGCAATTCTCTCTAAGATTTTATCAGTTTCAGTGTAAGATTTAGATAACAAATCTCCATTTGCTGAAGCATCAACCATCAATCTCGTGCTTGGATTCAACCTATTATAGAAAGTCTTCAACTGTATGCAACAAGGAATGCCATGATGAGGACACCTTCTGAGCAGTTCTTTAAATCTCTCCCAAGCATCATACAAACTCTTATCTTCAAGTTGATGAAATAAAGTGATCTCATTTTGTAATTTTGCATTCTTGGTTGGTGGAAAATATTTCATTAGGAATTTTTCAGCCAAGTCATTCCATGTAGTTATGGAATCAGTGGGTAATGAATTCAACCATGCACTAACTCGATCTCTTAAAGAATAAGGAAAAAGCCTTAGTCTTAAAGCATCTTGTGTTGCTCCAGCAATTTTAAAAGCATCACTCACTTCAAAAAATAACGTAAGATGGAGGTGAGGATCTTTATTTGGTAGTCCTTTGAATTGACCCACTGTTTGCAGCATTTGGAACATCACTAGTTTAAGTTCAAAGTTTGCAGTTTCCACTTTAGGTCTGACTATCCCAGGATCTACAACTTGAGGAGTTAACACCACATAATCCCTGATAGCCCTATCTCTGTCATTAGCCATGTAAATAATATTGTTGTTGCCTAGCTGTCTCTAATTAACATGCTCATTCAATCCCTCTTGAATGTTGACAGGTTATAGTGGCCCATGAGGGTCCAAGTTTCCCACATCCTACAGATTATCCATGTCTGAAATAGTTTTTAATTTTTTTGTTCTCTTCACAGTCCTTTCACTCTCAGGATCAAATTGGAATACAACATATCTGCCTTTGCGCATGCAATTGTTGATCTGTCAATAAATAAAATCAATTAGATCAAATTGGCACTATCAAGACTTACTTCACACTTCGAAAATAAACAATCAATCCCTGGCAACGGCGCCAAAAACTTGTTGGGTATAAATACTAATGTTATTGATGTCAATGTGCAAGTGTGCACAACAAGTAATAAAGTGATGAGTATTTTAAGATCATCTCCACAAGAATTGATGTTACTAGAAATGCTACAACAATCACAATAGTGCTATCTACCTTTATTTCAAGATGAACAAATTTAAAGTTGTTTACTATCGAAATTAACAATTGTAAGGAAATATGACCAATAAATGCAGTAATAAAATAAACTAAGTAAATTGCGTGAAAAAATCAATTGAGAATAAGGTAGTTGAATGATCAAACTCTCTTTATGGGCTGACTACTTTTCATCAAATTAATACCAGTTGTTACAACAATTCTTACAGCACTGGGCATAATTATTTTGCATCCTTAGCTGTCGCGTGTTGGACTTCTCATACCTTTAAGTATCCTAACAATGACCAGTTGCTATTGTACATGAGGCATGGCATTGTGAACATCAATTCTATCAACCATACATGGTGAGTGCCTATTTCTAGTTCTTCATAAATCTTAACTTCAAGTATAGCCCTTATGGGATTCAAGACAAACTTAATCCAGGAAGCTTAAATTAAGATCAAGTATTACTCCTGTAATATCCACTAAGACAGGCCCTTTTGCGACTCTATCTTAACTTGAACCATTAAATGGATGGTCAGCCGAAATAATAGTTATAATAATAGCTACTAGAGTAAAATGCTATAACAATCATACAACAACTCATAAGAACAATCAAAAACCCATTCACATTGTTTGTCACTCAACAACAAGCAAGTTTAGTTCATACTTAGAAAAAGGGAAACAAACAATAAACTAATGGTCACGAAATACATTGGTTTTAATCGAAGAGTAGAGAAAAGAACAAGTAAAGAACGATGAAGACTGAATACAAACAACTCTACTGGATTCTTTGCTGATGCAGACTTGGTTCTCTTGAATTCTACTTGTTTTCTTCTTTTCCTTTTTAATTTCCTTCAATGCTACTCCTTGCCGCCGTTTTATGTGTTGCACGCCTCTTTTTATAATGAAAATTAGGGTAACCATGAGCCTAGGGCGCGCATGAATCAGATTAGGAAACTGCAGATCTTAATTTTGCAGATATCTCGTGCTAAGTTTTCTCTATCGTTGTTCCAGGATTGCTCCAGCAATAGCTCTAGCACTGCACTACTCCAGATTTTATTTTACTTCTTTTATGGTCATATTCTTCATCTTTTTTGCCAGCCTATTGCTTCAACATTCGTTCCCTGAATCATAAGCTTCTGAAAACCTATGATTATGCACACAATTTGATCACAAATTAATTAAATCAAGCAAAACTTATTAGGACGAAACTAAAATGAATGTTTATGCAATATGTAACAAAAATGCAATAAAAACACATCATTTACTCTCTAAGTGATCTTAATTTAAGTATAGAATTGCTGCAATAACTCTCATTTCGTAGAGTTATCAATAATTAAGTCAATCATGCTTATTTTATGGCATTCATCACCAAATCAAGTTAAATATAATACTAGACAATAATAATATTCTATTAACTCCAACTTGTCTAACTAAAACAATTACAAATTAGACTTAAAATTTAAAACTATAACAACTATAATAATAGTTTAAATTACAAACAAATATTAATAGTACTATAATATCAAATTATGAATGATAATATATATTAAAAGTTACCTTTCAAACATCCATAACACCAATGTCGGCGCTCACCGCTTCCACTGTCGAAGCTTGTGATCTTATAAGCTCTATAAAATCGGAAAAAAAAATTAGTAACTCAAGTACATGACTGCATGTAGATGTTCTATATAAAGTTATAATGCATTTTAAATATATTAAGTATATAATGTATGATAAAAAATTAAAAACATTACCTTCTTATAATTCCATATGAAACATTTGCTCCTTAATATCTTTTTGGAGGTTGTACACGGGATTGACAAAACTTTTAGACTACAACCAATTTTTAGTGCATATCAATGCCTCAACCATAGTCGGGGTTAAAGAATTCCTATACTCATCAATAATACCATGCTCGGTACTAAAGGCAGACTCAGATGCCACTATAGAAACAGGAACAGCGAGGACATCCCTTGTAATTTTCTCCAGAATTGGATACCTCGATCCATTCACCCTCCACCAAAGTAAAACATTAAGTTTAAGATTGCTAGGATCTTCAACTGGGCCCTTCAAGTACCCTTCCACCTCGGATACTACTTTTCTACTCTCATTCTGAACAAAAACCTTCCTGGCATATCCAAGGAAAGGGCGAGCAACTCGAAAAGCGTCATCACATTCACCATCAGCAACATCCACCAAATTAGCCTCAGTTGTAAAACATTGAGAAGAACTTGTACCTCCATAGCTGCCCTAATACCACTCTCACTATACATCGATGGTGTGGAACTAGCAGAGAATGCACTATATGCATCATAAAACTCATTCAACAAGTCCTTCATTGCTTTGGTCATTTGTTCAACCATCAAATTATCATTACCAACAATGATCTCAAAAAAATATGTTTAATAAAATCCATTTTCACTCGTGGATAAAGAATAGAGGCAACAATCAACATTTTGTTTATTTTTCCTGTGAACTCCCAATACTTATCAAAATTTTCCCTCATACTATAAGCCATAGAGGACACCCAAGGATATGTACTTTCTTGCAGTGCAGTCAATGAACTCTAAATTAAGCGAATAGTATCATAACAAATATTAGAAGTCACACTCAAAGAGGCAGAAAACAACAATGTGGCATCATAAAATACCTTAAAAAGCTTCACAATTCGTTCAGCACTCTCCCAGTCCTCCGGTCCAAGTGGGCCTACCCTTCTAACATTATTTTCTTTCTCAACAAAGTATGCCTCATAAGGTTTATCCAATTTTGCTATTTTATAAAATGCCGCTTGAAATTTCAGCACAGTCATCAACATCAAATAAGTGGAATTCCACCTAGTAGGACAATCCAAAACAACAATTTGTTTTGGATAATTTACCTGCTCAACACATTGTTTAAATGTCTGCAGCCTCGTGCTGGAGGATCTCACGTACTTCACAATATTCCGAATAGTGGTAATACTAGCATGCAATCTCCCAATCCTCAAACAACAATCAAATTCAAAATATGTGCACAACAACGCACATGCATATATTGTCCCACCAACACAAGTGCATCATCATTCCTCCAAGCAAGCAACTGCATAGTGACATAACCAACAACAATATCATTTGCAATGGCATTATCAATAGTTATTGCAAACAACCTCTCTATCCCCCAATCCTGTAAGCAAGCCACAATCTTTTTGCCAATCAACTTCTCTCTATGATCTTTGATTGCGCTAAAACTAATAATTCTCCTATTCAAACACCAATCACTATAAAAAAATGAGCTGTAATCACCATGTAGCTCATGTTTTGAACAAAAGTCAATAAATCAGTTGTAAGAGACACCCGCTGCTTGTTATTGCAAATCAAACTCTTCAACATTGTATTTTCCTCCAAAAATAATTCCATAATATCTCTACCAATAGTTCTTCGAGATGGCATAACGAACTGCGGGATAGCTACACTGCAGAAATACCTAAATCCTTTGTTGTCTACAAAATTGAGAGGCAACTCACCCATAATAATCATTTTAGTTACTGCACTTCGACACACGTCTTGACTCCATCCTTTACCCAAAACCAAATTACTTGCATTTTCTTCACCGCCCTCAGCTGTCAAATTTTGTTGACTTCCACTTTGTTGTGCCCGAAATGTCTTGTATGATTCGCATGTCTTTATATGCCTTGTCATATTTGTAATCCCATCAATCCTTGAATGATATTGATATTTTCTACCACAATAGTTGCACTTGCATTTATTTGGAGTATCTTCGAGTAAAGTAAAATGATTCCACACTTCCGATCTTTTCTTTATTGGCGGTCTTCTTCACTTTGCCTTTTCCTTTCCTCTTTGAGTTCCTTCCATTTGTACACTTTGTTCTTCATCGTCACTCATCGAATTCGATCTTGAATGTCCAAGCATCTGAATATACAAAATAATAATTAATAATCATTAATTCAACAATCAAAACATAGAAATATTATTAACATAATCTAATTAGTAATTTCAATTCAAATTGCTCATACTCCATAAACAAAAAGCAAGAAATTCATGATTAATTAATTAATTTATAATATCTAATTACCCATTCCCCATAATAATATGATATTATTCGTCTATCTATGTCTTAATTTTTATTATAAACCCTTTAATTTCAAGCCCAAATTACTTGTACTTAACGATTAACGAATTATTAACAATTTAACATACAATAAAATATTAATTGAATTTATTAATTTTTTTAAAGTTAAAGGCTTGAAGCTACTGCACAAGTGCACATAATCACATAACACATTATAATTATAAAATATATAAACATAATACTTAATTTTAATATTTAAACTACCAATGTGCTAATTTATTAATAAAAATCAATTATTAACAATTATCAATTAATATTATTTCAATTATTAATAATTAACAAAAAAATTTATTTATTAACAATTAATAAAAATTTGTTCATAAAAAAAATCATAAATACACCAATTTTCTTTATTACTTGAATTTATAAATACATAATTACAAGTTTAGAACAATTAAATAATAATCAATTACATAATAACCAATTATGCATATATAATTATACAGTACATATATACCATTAAAGTTATGAATCAGGTAACTTGAAAGTTGAAGCTTGAAAGTGGAAAGTTTCAAAATCGGGTTCGGGTGGGGAAAAAGTCGGTCGGGTTGTGAGGATTTAGCCTTCAAGTAGCAGATCGGCAGCCATAGCTCACAGTTGGACGTGATTTCACTTGGTAGCAGATCGCGGCTTCACTTGGGAGTTGGCAGCAACAAATCACGGAGACAGGGACAACTCGCGGCTGGACATGTTTGACTTTGCAGCAGCTGGTCGCGGCTTCACTTGGCAGCAACAGATCATAGTTTCAGCAGTTGGCAACAACAGATCATGGACTGGCGTGTGTGAGTCTTGTGGTGGCTGGTTGCGGACTTGCGGCTGCCTTGTTTGTGCTTGAACTTGACAGTGAACTTGTGATTTGTGAAGTTGTGATGGTCGTGTGTGGTTGACAGTGTGTATGTGTTAGGTTTGTGAATTTGTTAATTGTTGAGTGACTGTGCGCAACGTGTGTGTGTGTTGTGTAGTGTGTGGTGTTAGGTTTTTTTTTTTTGCAACCCGACCCGATCACAACCCGATCGGGTTTGTAATTTTTAATCTGATCGGGTTTTAATCCCTGACCCGATCCGACCAGAACCCGAAATTTTTTGGGTCGAGTCGGGTCGGGTAAAATGCCCACCCCTAGATATAGGTTTGAGAAAAAATAGTCTGAGCCAGACCTAACCATCTATTTTCTAAAAAATAAAGTTAAAAACTAGTTTAATAAATTAAAATCTAAAAAATAATAGAAAAATAAATAAAACTTAAATTCCTAATTCATAAATCAATGACAATTCAAAAAACTTAAAATTATAACATAAAACTCTCTTTCCAGCCGCGATTAATTAAGAGGGTACTTACATTAGAGTATTCAAGATTAAAAAATTAAATATGTAAGCTTTTATTTGCATTATTTTCTTTAAGAATGCTTGGGAGCAATCGTAGTTGTTAACATAAATTATTCCTTATTGATTTTGATGATAACAAACATGATTAAGATTGATTAAATCGTTTTAAACGCTCAACATAATTTTCATCTATTTTGACAAGTTTCATAAAGTATTTTTATAAAGATTTGGAGACAAAACAGTCATCTTGCAAAATAGTTCACTGCAGCAGTTTTTGTGGAAAACGGCGATCCGACATGTGTAG
>MKYO02000717.1:47803-52841 GCA_002013955.2 Citrus medica | reverse complement strand
CTCTCTACAACTCTCTTCTTCTCAAATTCTCTCCATCTCCTTGTAATCTTGATTTCCAGGTGTGTTTTTAATATTTTGTATAATTATTTTCATTAATAAAATTAGTTTTATTTCCAATTTTAGTTGTTTTTATTTCTTTTAATTATAAGTAATTCAATTTTACTACTTCTTTTTATTTTAATTATGCTTAACTAAATAATATTAGTTAGGGGAAGGTGAAACTCTTAAGAAATAAATATGATTTAATCAAATTCTATGTTTAATTTTATAAATTAAATTATTTTCTATTTAATTTTATACATGTTTTATATTTTGAAAATTTGATTTATTGTAGACAAACAAATGAATTTGGCACAATAAATTCTTAAGATCTTAATATAAGGCATGGTGAAATGGTATTTTGACTTATTGTAGACAAATTAAATTTTGGCACAATAAATACTTAATCCATCATAAAATTAAAGGGAAAATAATAATAATTTGTATAATTAATCTTTTGAGTAATAAATCTAAAACAAATTGGCAAAAAGAATTTATTAAGTTTTATTTATTTCTAAGAGTGGATCCATAACCCTAACTAGTTCAATTCCATAGTTTCATTTAAATTAAGTTATTTATATTCAAGTTTTAATTTCAATTTTTAGATAAAATAAAATAAACTAATTAAATCTTTTCTCTGTGGATCGACCTCGGACTCACCGAGTTATAATACAACAAGACACTCTTATACTTGGGAGTTAAAATTAGTTTTAAGTTGTGTCAATAAATATACATTTTCTAACACTCAACAGCATCCCCCCTGAAACATAATCTAGAATCTTACTTCGCTTTCTAAACTATCTAAAAGAACCAAGAGCATACTTTTAGTAAGTTATTCGGTAATTAAACCTTGAGGAATCCTCCCCTTTTTTTCTCACAACAGAAAAGTAAGTTCCAAATACAATTCGGATAGCAGAATAATTACCATATATAACACAAAATTTCTCCACCGATTCTTTCCAGTCGAGCCGCTCGGTCTGTCATTATACCTCGAGAAGTAGAGAGAATTACAATCCCCATCCCATCTAAAATTCTAGGAATTCGTCGATAGTTAAAATAGATTCGTAGACCGGGTCGACTGATTCGTTTTAAATTTAAAATGGATCTATACGGCCCTTTCCTATTCCTTTGATGTCGTAGGGTTAAAATCAAAAACTCTTTATTGTTTTTGTTTTCCATGAGTTTCCTTGGGTTTTCGATAAACACCTCTCGCAAAAGGATTTTAACAACGTTTTCGGTGATGTTAGTAGATGATATTCGAACCGTTCCCTTTCTATTCATGTCAGCATTTCGTATAGAAGTTAGTATGTCAGCAATAGTGTCCTTGCCCATGGTAAACTGAAAATTTTGTTGCTTCCAAATTTTGATATAATCAACATGTTCTTTTTTTTATGAAAATTATTAAAAGTATATGCGTGAGACATACTCTACTAACATTTTGATTTATCTATTTTATTTTCATACTATCACTATATCGCGGTCCCCTCTTATAATACTTCAGGTGCTAATGAAACTATTTTAGTAAAATTCAACTGTCTTAATTCTCGGGCGATCGCACCAAAAATTCGAGTTCTTTTTGGATTTCCTTCGTGATCAATGACAACTGCAGCATTGTCATCGTACCGTATTATCATACCGTTATCACATCTGAGTTCTTTACAAGTACGTACAATTACAGCTCTGATCACATCTAATCTTTCTAGAGGCGTATTGGGTACTGCTTCCTTGATCACAGCAACAATAACGTCACCAATATGAGCATATCTACGATTACTGGCTCCTATGATTCGAATACACATCAATTCTCGGGCACCGCTATTGTCTGCTACATTCAAATGGGTTTGAGGTTGAATCATATCGTTTTTTGAGTCCGTTTTTTTAATGTTTAATTTAAAGTAAAGCACTGAAAGGACGAAGTAAAAAAAAAAGAGAAAAAAAAAAAGGAAGACCCGCATTTTTTATACCCAAGATTTATTTCCTTTGTTTCGACATTCCTATCCCGAAATAATGAATTGAGTTCTTATAGGCATTTTGGACGCCGCTATTGAAATAGCCTTTCGAGCTATATTTTCAGCTACTCCACTCATTTCATAAAGTATTCTACCCGGTTTAACGATGGCTACCCAATATTCGGGGGATCCTTTACCGGACCCCATACGGGTTTCCGTGGGTCTTAGTGTAACTGGTTTGTCTGGAAAGATACGTACCTATATTTTTCCACCGCGCCGTACATTTCATGTCATTGCGCGGTGCCCCACTTCGATTTGTCTAGATGTGATCCAAGCGGGTTCAAGTGCTTGAAGAGCATATCTGCCGAAACAAATATGATTACCTCGATAAGATATCCCTTTCATTCTTCCTCTATGTTATTTATGGAATCTTGTTCTTTTGGGGTTATAATTGATGGTTCTTTCTCAATGCCATCTCTACTACAGAACTGGACATGAGAGTTTCTTCTCATCCAGCTCCTCGCGAATGAAAGGACTAAAAAAGATTTTATCAAGATATAGGGGAATTTAATGAATAATATACTGAAGTAGAGGATTTTTTGAAAGTTCATCTAATTAATCTATTCTAAATTTGTATATCATGTTTAGATATAGAATTGAAACATTTATGTTCTATTTATAGATAATCTCAATGTCTTTTTTTTTTTTTTTTATCGTTATAACAAATCTTTATTTTGTTTTGCCCTTTACCATATCGGATCGATCAAAATGAATCAATCCAATAAAATAAAAAAATAAACCTTTCGCGGGCGAATATTTACTCTTTCAATATCTATTTCAGTTCTAGGGTTAGTTCATGACCTCTACGAATATAAGAATAGTTTATTTCCTGGGTTCGTTTCGCCATCCCACCCAATAAATCATTAAGATTCATTTCCAATAGAATCTTCTTTTTCTTGATTCACGGGTTCCGTCGCTCCCATTGCTTCTCAATTAATAGTTAGGTCTGAATTCTCCAATGGAGCCCTTAATGAAATTTTTTCTTAAGTCAATTTTCTCAGTTTTTATTGGCTCGGGGCTCTTGATTTTTTTTTGTTCTATGAGCGGATTCATCTAGCTAGGGATGAATCATTATTGATGCTATATTACACTGTTTTTTATGAGATGACTTATAGACCTTACATATTGGAATCTTATATCATTGATATTTTCTTTCTCTCTTTCTCTCATCCTTCCATTTATCCGCATGCTTTTTGATTTTCTTTCACAACTTCGAACTTCACAACCTACAATCAGATTGGGTTTTTATGTTATGCAAATTTCAGTTGCTACAACGATATGACCACTATATTATATCTTGACTGGTTCTTTGGATTCAGATAATACGAAGCAATGAGTTGGTTATTAGTGCTATAGTTATTAGTTCATACTACAGGACGGTCCATTTTTGGAATCCTAGCCCTAAAAAAAACCAACGAGTCGCACACTAAGCATAGCAATTATATAAAAATAAAAAAATCAATCGAATTTTTATTCAACCCTATAGAATTGCGGAATTTATCATTTTTTTTTTTGATTGAAGATAAAAAGAGCTCGTTCTTTGTTTGGTTTATTTCCATTAATGGGGAGCCTCTAAAGACCCGTAAACTCTTATTTTTTTTCATCTACAAATATCCAAATTTTGATTCCCAATACCCCGTATATAGTTCAAACCGTATAGGAACAATAATCAATTTTAGCTCCAATGGTTTGTAGAGGAACTCTACCTTCTCTGATCCATTCGGCGCGCGCAATTTCTTTTCCGTCAAGACACCCTGCACTTTGTACTTGAATTCCTTTTGTATCGGCCTGTTCCGTTAATTCAATAGCTTTTTTCATTGCTTTTCGAAAAGAAACTCGATTTTTTAATTGTCCAGCTATAAATTCGGCAAGAATATTGGGGTGTCCATAAGGATTTGTAATTCGTGTAATAGCAATGTTTATTTTTCGATCCACACAATTAAGTTCTTTTTGTACATTCATCTGTAATTCTTTAACTCTTCGCGGTCTATTTTCTAGTAATAATTTTCGGAACCCTATATAGATTATAACTTGAATTAGATCAATTCTTTTTTTAAATATCTATCTGTGCAATTCCCTCAACACCGGAAGATATTCTGATATTTTTTTTTATATAATTCTTAATAAAGTTTCGTATTTTTTGATCTTCTTGTATACCCTCGCAATAGTTTTTTGGTTTTGCAAACCAAAGAGAATGATGACTTTGTGTTGTACCAAGCCGGAAACCTAGTGGATTTATTTTTTGTCCCATAATCCCCCATTCCTATATGTATCATGACATGTCATAGTTTTGTTCTTTTTTTTATTTATTAATCTAGTGTTTTTTGAGCACTCGAGATCGAGATAGTCTCTATATTCATATTCATCTAAGGATATATCTTTTAAAACAATAGTTATATGACAAGTGGGTTTTTTTATCATATAACTCTGCCCTCGGTCACGAGGTTTTAATCTTTTCGCAGTAGGACCCTGGTTTACTTCGGCTTTAATAATGAATAAACTTCTTTCGTTGAAACCCAGATTGTGAATACCATTTGCTGCTGCAGAATAAACCAATTTTAAAATGGGATAACATGCTCGATAAGGCATGAGTTCGAGTATCATAAGGGTTTCCTCGTAAGAACGTCCACGAATCTGATCAATTACCCTTCGGGCTTTGTGAGCAGACATACATATATGTTGACCTAAAGCAGATACTTCTACCTTCTTCTTTATTATCCTTATCATAAGGTTCACCTCTCACCAATGAATCTATATTCACTTTATTAACGACGGGATCTATTATCATTTTTTGTATGTCCACAGAAATTGATAGTGGCCGCAAATTCTCCCAATTTATGTCCTACCATACGATCTATTATATAAATAGGCAAATGCTCCCTTCCATTATGGATAGGAATAGTATGGCCGACCATTGTGGGTATAATGGTAGATACCCGGGACCAAGTTATTATTATTTCTTTTTCCGCTTTTGTATTAAGCTTATCGAT
>MKYO02000717.1:17803-40303 GCA_002013955.2 Citrus medica | reverse complement strand
GCACACTCACTTCAGGTACGCAGTAACTTGCTCGGGGCAATGATAAATTAGTCTCATAGTTGCCTGTTCTGATTCCCGATTATTAGTAATAGTAAGGCAAGCGGTAAACGTTCTATGCTAAGGCCGATTTCGCTACTTCAATTCCAGAGTATAGGCTACTCAATGAGAAGGGGACCTGCATAACCGCCATTACAACTATAGCTACTGTAACAGAAGTAGAAAGGAGCGAAGCGAAAGCGGGCATGAGAAAGTAAGACTGGGGAACAGACGTCTAAATAGAACAGCCAGATAGCGGGAAGAAAAGAGAAGCTCCAATGGACATTAGAATAAGAATACGCGGGCTTTCCTGCTTGAGAAGAAGGGGGACTTCCATGCCGCTACCTAAAGGCAGGCTCAAAGACAAAAGAAGAAGATCTGGGCACTAGCATGTTAAAGAAAAAAGGGGTTTATTAATGTGGGAAAAAGACGTATGAAAATCGTATGAATCGATAAGACCTGATCTCCGATCTGTTTCACGAAAAGGAGCTAAAATGCCACTTTCGAATGACGAAAGAGGTTCTTTTAGGCCCTCGAGAAGCTGATGCTAGAACTGCTGTAGCTAACCTAGGAGTTTTGTTGTTAGGGGCCCGGGGAGTACCATGAGTTGATGTCTAGAGAACTCTTCTTATAGGACCGAACTAGGGAAAAACTATCCCACAACGGAGGAACGGAAACACCCCTTTAACAAGCAAGCTACGCACCCTTGAGTTCCCGGGGTGAGGTGCGAAGCTAGTTCCCGAGTAAGTAGCTAAAGCAAGAGGGCACAAGCGGTTGTAGGTACGCTAAGTTTATATATTTTATCTTATATAAGATAAGCAGATTGGTGTGGAACTAGATCCTCTGCTAGAGTAAGAGTAGTTGTGTAGCCAGGTTCCCGTTCACCTGCCCAATGCCAATGATACGAAGAGCTAGCTTTGCTACCCTGGGGCTCAGAGAAAAGTCTACTTGCTTGCTAGAGAAGGTGACCCTTTAGTTTTCGGGTTTGCTTGTCGTTTTTGTTTGAACAGAGATTCTGTTAGTGTTCCGTGTACCTGGGTACAAGGCTCGACGAAGTTGAGCAAAGACAATAAAATAATTTAGAATAACAAGATCAAAAATGGCTTTGCTTAAATAACTCAGCGCGTCCAAAATCAGTAGTCACTCTGCTACTTCATTTTTGAAATTGCGTAAAGAGAGAGATAGTCAGTCTCTTGACTCTTGAGCGGCTGAGAATGTTATGTAAAAAAAAAGGACCAACGACGAGCTATATAGAGGATAAGAGAAGGAGGAGTAGGAGGCTTTGAAGATCGAAAAAAGTGTTAAGTGTAAGTGATGGAAGCTATTTTGACCTACATTCCCGTTGCGTTGTCCCAATTTCCTGTAGACCGTGAGTTTCTCCAATATTTCCTAATGCAGCCAGGGCAGGATGTTGAATGGCTCCGTTTTGTAACAGAAGGGTTAATCTCTTGTCCTGCCGGCCAAAGGGAGGTGTTCCTGCACTCCATTTTAAAGATCGAGTGCTGCTCCTGGATACAGAATTTAATAATCAATCAGTACCAATGTCTCTTCTATCAAGATGCACCTTCGATTCTATATATACCACCACGAGATGTGGATTTGGTTATTCGGACATACTTTGAACTAATGGGTATGGACTTTAACCAGCCCCGCCTCTCAGAGCTACTTATGTCGTTTTACGCCGACGGGGCGCAGTCTCGGTTCTATTGGGATGTTCTCCAGTCGGATGCGTTTCGGATCGTTTGGGAACGACAACAGACCGAGTTGGCTCCCCGGCTGGAGGGGTTGGCTCAGTTCCAAGAGTACGTCAGGCTGGAAAACCGAATGGCGGAACTTGAGGCACAGAACGCTCTTCTTCGCCACCAGATAGCGAACCTAGGACTTACCTATTTTTAGTTTCTGGTAACAGAAGAGCTAATCCAATACCAAGACGACTAGAAATATCACTTCTATATTAAGGTAATATTACATATTCTCAACGAGAGGAGAGCCCCCATTTGAGCGAAGTCTCTGGCCTTCCCCTAGAGTCTCTCCCGTCTTATCTTCTAAGTGACTTACACCGGGAATCAGACACGTATAAATCCTTTCTTCATTTTTTATGTTACCCAAAATGAGCATACCCGCTTACCGAGAAATAGAAAGGGAGGACAGGTTGGTTCGAGGACCCGTTGGTCAAAGGAAAGGGGAAGTCCTGATTCCGGGACGGAGCCGTATGACGCGAGAGTCTCACGTACGGTTCCTTTGAGAAGGGTGTGATACCACCACCTATCAGGCCCGACGAGCGGTCCACGGAGCTGCATCCCTACTCACCTGGTCCATGCACATCGCTCTCTCCAGGAGGTTGGCCGCCTATCCTAGATCTTCCCATTTTCAAGAAGATCCCGGGCTCGATCTGGTTTAGTATCAAGGTGATTCTGTTTCTGTTTCTATATATATGGGTCCGTGCGGCATTTCCACGATATCGTTATGATCAATTAATGGGACTTGGCCGGAAAGTGTTCTTGCCTCTATCATTAGCTCGGGTAGTCCCTGTTTCTGGTGTTTTAGTCACCTTTCAATGGCTCCCTTAATTATGTGCGAGGAATTGCCCTCTTGAGTAATGGGAAGCGGGCTAGTCCCCGAAAATGCTCGTTCCGAAGTCGTTGGGGCTTACAATTCACCTTGTGCAAAATTCCTTCGGTCGAGCGTTCTCCGAACGTCGATCAATCTATCACTCAGCCGCTCTCTCATTGTCTGATTTTTGGTTGTCTGATCACACTCGAAATTATGTATCTACTTATCGTATTTTTGCCCCTGCTAGGTAGTTCCGTAGCAGGTTTTTTCGGACGTTTTCATCTATATTAATATTAATAGTAATAGTAGCGGCATTCTCCCTTAACTCTGTTAATGTTAAAAAAAACAAAAATGAAAACTTTTCCCTTCTATTTGTATTTGAGCATCTTCTTAACTAAACCACTGGTTAGACTTAGTTTTGCTTATTTTTCTTTTCTTTTTTGTAATTACCTCTTAGAACTTGACATCAGTGTTATGAATTTTTTCTCGGGCTCTGAGGACGTGAACTCTGCCTCAAGCGCCGATTCGAATTCGCTTCTGGGGCCGGGGGCTTTCCATCCTATTCCTAATGTGGAGCCTGCCCCGGCCCCTTTCCATCCTCTTCCTAATGTCGCCCCTTTCCATAATGATAATGGAGGAATCCCTCTGCCCATTCTCGATCAATTTCGTCTCCTCAACCAGGAGACGGAATTGGAACTTTTTGCACGGATACGACTTCTAGAAAACCGTTTGATTGAAGGCTTGCCGCCACAATTAAATTTAGGCGAGTACGAAGCCTTAGTCAGAGGTTTTCTAGAAGACACAGTCAGCGTTCGAGACTACTGTAATGTCCTAAACAATGAACTCTTTGACATTACAGTTTTCGAATTAAAGGGCAATCTCTTAGAGGGACTAGTGAATTTGTTAATGAGTGAGCCAACTGATCGGCTCACTCAAATATTATCGAATTCCCCCTTTGCTGAACCTGACCGTGTCATAAGGTCCGAGGCTCTTGAATTCATCAACAACTTTATGAGTCGTTTCCAGATTCAAGAAGACGCGGCGCGATCCCCTTTTGAAAGAAGGTTGGTGGTATCCATGTTAAACTTATGGATCCAAGATGCCCAGCAAAACGGGCATCTCTCCGCCGTGTATACTGCCTTCGTGCGTTATTTCCTTGGTTAAATCTTTTCATTATTCATTAATAGTAATAGTAGCGGCATTCTCCCTTAACTCTGTTAATGTTAATTTGAATGAAATCATGGAATTTTCTCCCAGAGCTGCGGAACTAACCACTCTATTAGAAAGTAGAATTAGCCACTTTTACACGAATTTTCAAGTGGATGAGATCGGTCGAGTGGTCTCAGTTGGAGATGGGATTGCACGTGTTTATGGATTGAACGAAATTCAAGCTGGGGAAATGGTTGAATTTGCCAGCGGTGTGAAAGGGATAGCCTTAAATCTTGAAAATGAGAATGTAGGGATTGTTGTCTTTGGTAGTGATACCGCTATTAAAGAAGGAGATCTTGTCAAGCGCACTGGCTCTATTGTGGATGTTCCCGCGGGAAAGGCTATGCTAGGGCGTGTGGTCGACGCGTTGGGAGTCCCTATTGATGGAAGAGGGGCTCTAAGCGATCACGAGCGAAGACGTGTCGAAGTGAAAGCCCCAGGGATTATTGAACGTAAATCTGTGCACGAGCCCATGCAAACGGGCTTAAAAGCGGTAGATAGTCTCGTTCCTATAGGCCGTGGTCAACGAGAACTTATAATCGGGGACCGACAAACTGGAAAAACTGCTATTGCTATCGATACCATATTAAACCAAAAGGAAATGAACTCAAGGGCCACCTCTGAGAGTGAGACATTGTATTGTGTCTATGTAGCGGTTGGACAAAAACGCTCAACTGTAGCACAATTAGTTCAAATTCTTTCAGAAGGGAATGCTTTGGAATATTCCATTCTTGTAGCAGCCACCGCCTCGGATCCAGCTCCTCTGCAATTTCTGGCCCCATATTCTGGGTGTGCCATGGGGGAATATTTCCGCGATAATGGAATGCACGCATTAATAATCTATGATGATCTTAGTAAACAGGCCGTGGCATATCGACAAATGTCATTATTGTTACGCCGACCCCCAGGCCGTGAGGCTTTCCCAGGCGATGTTTTCTATTTACATTCCCGTCTATTAGAAAGAGCCGCGAAACGATCGGACCAGACAGGTGCAGGTAGCTTGACCGCCTTACCCGTCATTGAAACACAAGCTGGAGATGTATCGGCTTATATTCCTACAAATGTTATTTCAATTACTGACGGACAAATTTGTTTGGAAACAGAGCTCTTTTATCGCGGAATTAGACCCGCTATTAACGTCGGCTTATCTGTCAGTCGCGTTGGCTCTGCCGCTCAGTTGAAAGCTATGAAAAAAGTCTGCGGTAGTTTAAAACTGGAGTTGGCACAATATCGCGAAGTGGCCGCCTTTGCTCAATTTGGGTCAGACCTTGATGCTGCGACTCAGGCATTACTCAATAGAGGTGCAAGGCTTACAGAAGTACTGAAACAGCCGCAATATGCGCCGCTTCCAATTGAAAAACAAATTCTAGTACTTTATGCAGCTGTTAATGGGTTCTGTGATCGAATGCCACTAGAAAAAATTGCACAATATGAGAAAGCCATTCTAAGTAGTATAACCCCGGATTTACTACAAGCACTTTTAGGGGGGTTAACTAACGAAAGAAAGATGGAATTAGAAGCTTTCTTAAAAGAAAACGCTTTGCCTTACCTATGCCTATGAGGTCGCTCGCGACTTACAATCCAATTTCCCTTTTCTTCTTTAGTCTTCTACCCTTTTCTTCTTTAGTCTTCTAATTATGGGATGGATCTTGGTTATCCAAATAGGTCTCGATCTTTGGTTTGGTACCGGTAGTAGCATCAAAGAGCTTTCCCTTCCCCAGCGGATTAATCACATCGTGCAATTGCGCGGGCTCGGAGCTTCTAATAAAATCTTTCTATTTTTCCTTTGAATTACTCATAAATCCATTTCTTTAGATATGGCGGAAACAATCGCACACTGGATCGAGTTTTTCACAAAAGACGACAGAGTTTTTTATTTCACAATGACCTTTCTTTTTCTCCAGGGGCTCTTCCTCATCTATCTCTTTCTAGCCCTGTTTGTCCATCGAAAAGATAGAAGGGCACTCGAAAGGATTGCTATAGGGGGTGGGGGTTCTATTCAAATATTCCTGGAGAGGGGTTGAACTCAAGATCAGCCCCCCTACTGACCGTTCTAAGGGAACTCCGACTCCGGGAAACCCGCCACCGTCCCCGCCCTTAGGAGATTGAGCAGGTAAGGTGAGGTAAGCAAAGTGACGATCAGAAGTCAATTTAAAGTCCATGTAGGTGTGGGCCAGACCGGTGTCCATCCCGACCACGGGATGTTGGGCTTCAACTTCCCTTTGGCCTTTAGTATAGAAAAAAGGTGCTTGAATTGAAAGCTTCGTACTATTTTAAAAACGGACTAACTTAGCCATGAATTTCTCATCCAAGGTCAAGCCCTTACATAATAGTCAGTGGGGAATCGGTAGCCTTTTCTGCAACTCTGAAGAAATGAGTAATGCTTCCTGCGAATGAAGAGGAGTGGATCGGGAATCTAACCCAGCGAAGAAAACGCCTACTTATAAGTCAGGCACACTAGCGCACCAAACAAGAAAACGGCTGGATTGACTGGCTACTTGACCGGGCGAGCCAGCATATAGTGCAAAGCACCTTTTGTCCAGTTCAAGCAAAGGGAGGACAGAGAGAACTCCATAGATCCCTCCTAGGTCAACGGGCAACGGGCTTTGACTTCGTTGAGCTTCAAAGCATTCCCGCTCCCTTTGCAATCCAATCCCGGAACTACGGCTCAAAGGATCGTGCAGTGGATGTGTCGGGTTCGAAAGTCTATCCTCCTCCTCCTGCCGTTGGAATTGTGTGTTCGTCTCTGCCTGTTCAAAGAGCGACAATCAATGGTCTTAAAGTAAAGGAGCACCTATCTGCCTGACTTGAAAACAATCCACGCTCCCTCCGATGAATGATTGTTTGTTCTTGCTTGTTGCTTGATTACCGGAGGACCAACGCTGGAAGGCGTTGTCACTGCGACTTGGTGCCTACTATGCTCTTCACGGAAAGGAGTGAAACGAGCAAGGAGAGAGTCAACCTTAATGTCAGTGATAATAGTAAAGTAAAGGAAGAGACAGAATCTCATCTGCTTGGCTGGTCGACACAAGCAATGCCCAAAGAGCATTCTTTTCTATTTTCATGCTTCATAAGTACTGTATCCGCTGGATTGAAACAGTCTCTTTTTTTTGTGCCTGACCTAATCCTCTAGCTCTTTACTTGCCAGGGGAAGGAAAGCAATTCCAACAACTGAAACTAGCTCGTCAAGTATAGGATAGGATGCAGGGGCTGAAAGGGAAAGACCACTTGATGCAAGTATCGAAATCGAACTAGGAAATCATTTATGGAGAATAAAGCATCTTATGGTAAAAAAGCTTTTTATAGGCATCCTTCTTATATAAGGCAAAGCATGAATCAATTATGTCAGCCCTCCTTGGCCTTCACTTACAGGATTTCCTCTTCATTACCATGCTAAAGTACCGAGAAAGACTTTCCGCTCACTTCCTTTCATTTGTGATTTCCTTTACCGACACATGCTCAATATTGGGTAGCGCTTCTTATCTGGGAATCCATTCACACTTCAAGCTTAAACTAATAAAGAAATGGCACGGCTGAATGCTAGAATCTTAGTCGATGGAAGTTAGATTCACTAATTCACTAAATTAATATTCGTTCAATTTCAATCATAACTGTCAAACTCTTTGTTCTCATAACAAAGAGCTAGAGCTAGTATAGGGGCTAGTCACTTTCACTAGATATGGTCTTGCTCTCAGCCCTTTTCCTAGAGATCTGGGATGGAGTGTCGAACTCAGATACATATACAGAGGGGATTGATTCAAAGTGTCTAGGTACCAAGAGTCAATGAAGAGAGGGGCTGGGGGCCCTGCTGTGGTAGAACCTGGTATGTCCTGGATGCCCTACCAGGGAATCCTGGTGAACCGGGCGTACTACTTTCCAATCTGCAAGCACCCTTGCTTCTCTTATGAAATTGATAGTTAGAGGCGTGATCTATTATATTATATTTATATATACGATGATAGCACCAAAAGGGCGGAGACTTTGACAATGGATAGTTGACCATTGCCGGTTATTCTAGCAAGAGCGTCTGTGGCTAAAAGACTTGCAGCCGATTCATCTATTAGTTATTCTCTGGCAGAACATTCTCTTTAAGCCCTAATACTGATCCTATTGCCTTTACTCCTACTGCCCTACCACCAAGACCGGTAAGACCAACAACAGCGGATTCAATAGCATCAGCGAGAGAGAGAATTCCTATTGAGTTAGCTTTCCTGGGGAAGAGGATATTCTATAAAGGCTATACCACGACCACCAAAGCCAGAAGAGAAGACATCATTCTCGAAAAGGTCGAAGGACGAAGAAGAGCTCCAAGCAAGAGATATTATTCACTAAAAGCAGCTACCGGGTGAGAATAAACAACTACCATTTAAGCTGACAGCTACACGGATTCACCACTACTTATGACTTCTTACTCCTGCTCCTAGACAAACTAAGAAGCAAGGAAAGAGGAACTATATATATAAGATATAAGATCTTTTATCCGCTACAACTCGAACTCCTAACTCAGGAACTACCCAGCTACCTTAAAGGAATCAAAACCTGAACCATTGGCAAGGGGCAATCACTCATGACCAACTGCCTTGACGCGGATACTCCAACAGTTAGTGTTTGGTTTCCGAGACCGAAGTACTGATACAAAGAAGCTCATTCAGGAGCGCTGTTCTGTATTACTTTCTTTCCTTTTTTTTTTTTTCTGGTATGCCGCTCCGCGAGCAAGGAGCGAGAGAACAAAGTGGGCTGTGGTGATGTTAGAATTTGCACCTATTTGTATCTATTTAGTGATTAGTCTGCTAGTTTCTTTAATCTTAGTCGGTCTTCCTTTTTTATTTTCTTCTAATAGTTCGACCTATCCAGAAAAATTGTCGGCCTACGAATGTGGTTTCGATCCTTTCGGTGATGCCAGAAGTCGTTTCGATATACGATTTTATCTTGTTTCAATTTTATTTATTATCTTTGATCTGGAAGTAACCTTTTTCTTTCCTTGGGCAGTATCTCTCAACAAGATTGATCTGTTTGGATTTTGGTCCATGATGGCCTTTTTATTGATTTTGACGATTGGATTTCTCTATGAATGGAAAAGGGGTGCTTTGGATTGGGAGTAATCACTAGTGATAGGGCAAAAACCGGGGGGAAGGACAAAGGAAAGAGCGATGCCTACATTAAATCAATTGATTCGTCATGGTAGAGAAGAAAAACGGCGCACGGACCGTACTCGAGCTTTGGATCAATGTCCCCAGAAGCAAGGAGTATGCCTGCGTGTTTCGACGAGAACACCGAAAAAACCTAATTCAGCTCTACGTAAGATAGCCAAAGTACGGTTGAGCAATCGACATGATATATTTGCTTACATTCCGGGCGAAGGTCATAATTTGCAGGAACATTCTATGGTCTTAATAAGAGGAGGTAGAGTGAAAGATTTGCCAGGTGTGAAATTCCATTGTATTCGAGGAGTCAAGGATTTGCTGGGAATTCCGGATCGAAGAAGAGGCAGATCAAAATATGGTGCAGAAAAACCAAAATCGATATGAATGGAAGATGCCTCTTGAACTTGTTTTTTCGGTCAGTCGAGGGCAACGTTACGCCCTAAAATAGAACTATACGGAGCCCTTCCGATTGTTAGTCTTGCTACACTACACGAGTCTAGGGTGAAGTTGAAGCAGGAGATCGATCTCAAAACAAAGCCTGACCTAAACCCTTAGGACAAATTAGTTTGATGCACAGAACTTAACACTCAAGCTCCCTTATAAATTCTAGTTTTTAAAAAAATGAGTATGAAACCCCTATCCCTTACCTTGCCGGAACGGGAAAGGGCTCTCTTGCTTTGCTTGTTTGCTTTGTTCCTTATAGCACTGTGTCAAGTTCTCCTTTCATTGGTCTCGGGTGAAGTATCTGTTATAAGCGAATCTTTCCTTCCTTGGCGGATGGTGGCATACTCCCTTCTGGCCTATCCAAGTGCAACTTTTCATTCTAAAAAAAGAGAAAGGGCGATAGCTTTCACTTCTCTCATTCGGAGGGGCTCCTCAAAGGCTCCCCTTAGAGTGGAAATTTCCCCGCCTGCAGAGTGTAAGTATAGAGCTGGGTCCTCATTCCAGTGATTTTCATCTCCTTCTTGCGGGGACAAGAGAACACGAAGATTGAAAGCATCGGCTAGGCCTTTCTTTCTCTGATTAATTTCCAGTTCAAAGACTGAGCGGATCGGAGAAGGTTACCAAGTTGAGTAGAGGGATGTGTTGAAGGGAGCAAAAGTACTGAAATGAAGGATATGGCTAAGTTTATTTATAAGTATAAGTTTCTTTTTCTGAGCCCCCTTATTGTGTGTGCTAGGGTAACTAAGCTGATGGTCGTAACCGTGGGATCTTCTCCAAAGTGTATCAAAACACTAGGAAGCACGATACCACGTCCTGCTTTAGGTTGTGTCAAACCTAGAGCAGACACCAAGAAATCTGTACCACTGATACCACCCAATACATAACCTCGCAAGTATAAGCAAGCGAGGAATGAGTCCCTGCTAGTATTGGTTGGTCTTACTTTATCAGACATAGGATTGTGGCAAGCAAGAGAAACTAAAGTTAGTGTAAGGGTGCAGCGTGAAGGCCCCCTCGAATTGCACCAGAAGTTGTAGGGGGGGAGAACCATCTATACTCCATTGAGGAGAGGCTAAGGCTGTGGGATGCTCTTTTGAATCCCCACTTTCCGGATCCCCGATAACGATATCATCACCGAAGAAATTTAGCATTCACGACAGAGAATTTGATCTCCTTTGTCGTTGAAAATGATTCGAGCCTGGCTTTTTGTTATGCCAGTGTTGAAATCCATTTTTTTCCTTCTCTTCTGGTCTCTTTGAGGCTTAAAGGGGCTGGCTACAGGCGGTATTCGTCTTCGTCTTCTATTACCTTCAAAAGAACAAAGGCAACAGAGAATCCTAAAAAAGATTTACGCGCGGAGTACCTCTACTCTAGCAGGGATCCCTTCGCTCATAAGGAGGGTCCTAGAGGGAAAGAGATTCTGCATGCCCCTTATCCCGAACTGATCGATAGAATCCATTCTAATAGAGCCTAGCTTGTTAGAAACCTCATCTCAGTATTCCATTCAAGAACCAAGCCTTGTTTGTCACATCTAGCTACTCGGATACGAAAGAAAGAGCGGATCGGATGGTAGCATTGGGCTCCTATCTATCGGTTGCATCCTTAGGAACTACCAACTTAATAGGAAAGAAGAGAGCAAAGACAGAACAGAACTAATTAGATCTAGCCATGGTAGCTAGTCGAATGTAGGAGATAAGAACCCTTTAGGACCACTTCCTTACTCAACTAGAATAGATAGAGGTTGGAAGGGAGCGAGTGAAGTATACGTAACGAGCTAGTAAAGGGCTTCGGGAGATCAAAGAAAGAATGACTTCCTCACAAAGCATAAACAAAAGTAAGGTATATAGCCAGGAAAAAGAGAGACGGATAGTTGAGGGGCCGTGCCCTCGCTGAAGCCAACCCACTTTCTCCTCTCTGAGAGTCAACCCTGACTTTGCTCAGCTAGAGGCTTCCCCAGTCAACATAGAGAAGGACAGTCAATAGAAGCAATCATCCGAGGAACCTTCCTTCACTGTTGGTGTCCCATATTCAAAGAAATTCATAGCTAAGCTGACCATCTATCTGCCCTAAAAGAGCTTGGAAAACGGGTGCCAGCAGTTCGGTTGAAACTCGGAATTAGGTAGTAAGTGAATACTTGGGCTTTTGGCCACCGATGAAAGGAAGATTCCCGGTCATGTAATTCAAAATCGATTGAGAAATCAAAAGCCCATACTTTGGTGTAGCACCGGTTCCGGCTACTCTTTTTAGATGTTATTTCCGATATCCTGGACTCCAGAAAGGAATTCACAAATGACTGAGCGACTATATCATGGGAATATTCCACTGCTGAACGGCGAGAACTAGGCTTGGCTTCTATAGGATCTTTACTATGATATGCTACTTTTCTTTTGGTACTCGTACTGTCGCCCTCGTATCTGCTGGATATGGATAACAATCTGCGGTCTCTACTGGTTATGCTTAAGGAACTGTAACTTAGTCAACTGGTTCTTCGTTCTTCAACTGGATAAAGGACTTGCTCTGGTAATGCAAATGGTACTAATGGATCTACTACTGGTTCTTTGACTGGATCAACGTATGGATATGCTTCTTGCTCTGCTCCAGCAACCCTAGCTTATGGTTCAGGTCCTACAAGTGGGTATGTGACTGGTGCGTGCTTTTTACGTATTAGCTACTTATGCTCCTATTGGTGTTGATACTAGGTATGGATCAGGGTATTGATCTAACACTGGATTTGCTGCTAGGTCTACTGCTTGCTTTATTTATGCCTCTATTGCTTCAACCGAGTAAACCGTTGCTCTTGCTCTTGTCTATGCTTCCTCTTTTTTTCATGCAATAAAAAAACCGCCAAATAGAGACTGAAAAAAGCTTCTATTTATAGGCGTTGGAGGCCCTTAACCCTTTTATTAGTAAGATAGGTTGTCTTGGTTCCGTAACATGGATCATTTCAAACCTGGCTTTTCATGAATATTGAACCCCATCCACTAGATTTTAGTGCGCTGAATAATTTTCCCCGTACGGATTTGAGTACGAAAGGCCCACCCCTCAAAGCCTTCTTCCGAACTTGCCAACAAAAGCGGATCGGTCTCTATCAAAAAATCAAAGGCTAGAGAGAAGAGGGGCTTGGGGCTACATCAACTACTACGGTATAAGGTTTTGTGGCAAAAGACTCTATTATCAACACATCCTATTACGCGGCAATTACCACAGTTAGGAGATGTCCTCTTCTCTTAATAGCGAGAGCATCTTAATAAGTGAAGTGGTAGCAGACGGTCTTTCAGCAACAGAAACGGATTTGGTAGCATAAGTTATCCCTCTAGTGAAGCCTATTTGCAGCTTTCATCCTTCTTTTTCCTTACCAACCTTGGGGTAATTCAATGGGGGATTCAGTTCATCATACGGATTGCTTTTTAGAGCATATGGTATTCTACCAAACTAGTTGTTTTACGCAGATGCTTTGTCCTGCCAAGAGCGAGCGGCAGTATAAGGTATTGTCCCCGGCCTTCTGGCTCCTTTTTTGGAAGTTGATTTTCTCGCGAAATACGTTCTGCCGTCTTTCTCTTTTCCAAGGAATGGGTACTGTTGGGTTATGGGTGGTCGGGTATCGTGTGATACCAATCGGTCCAACGAGGCCGACAACATCTTCTTAAGTGAAAGCATCCGACTCGGCTTCTGTTCTGCGATTGCGATAGAAGACTCTTTTTTTCCACCCTCCGAGGAAGTGGCAGAGCCTATTGATAGATAGAATCTGCTCTCGGCGGATTACCCTTCTAGTGTTCACTATTATCCTGAAGTTCCTACCTAACTAAGCGGATGTATTTGCAGAGTCCTAAACTCCAGCGGGTCAACTCCCAGGGAACTCCTTATACATAACCTGGCGAAAATTCCCATTTTTTGCTCTATACGAACTGGGAGGCTCGTGGACGGACCTATTACCCTACGCGTACGCGGACTGAAGGACAAAAAGAAACTCCTCAACCTCTGAGTTCTTCAGTAGATAGGCGTGACGAGGAATCACCTAGAATATAGAATATAAATTGGCACCGGGTTTTTTATTGTTTATTGCTTTCACTGGCCTTCCCTGCTGAGGAGTTAGAACTAGGAGAGTCAGCCTACCCAGCCGCTATCAAGGATAGTTTTCTATAATGCTAGAATGTGAGGGAAAAAGGAAGACGCTGACATTCAGACTCGGTTGAAGCCCCTTTCACCTTCTTTGCTCGGGGAAAGCCTCTCAGTCCTCCCATAGAAGAGTAGACGAGAATGGCACTTGTGCCCAGAAGTCATTCAAACTAAAAGACCGTTCGCCTCTACTATTACTATTGATCACTCGTGAACCCAAAAATGTAAAATTCAGGAAAAGCCGATTGGCGGCATCAGCCTCTTCAGTGACAGCTTATGATGAAGCGAAACTAAAAAAGCCTATTTATTGAGAGGAGAGGCCAGGGCCTCCAAAAAGACCTGCAAAATATTCATCTTCTAGTTTTCCACTCTGCTAGATCTATAGCGGGTCAAGCCCTTCAGCCCTTACCCTTAGGGAGTCTCTTTTTTTTCTCTGGGAAACCCGTAGGCTTTTTATTGGCTTTCCGGGAATGGGGTCCCTACAAATTGCAAAAACAGTGGTGGAGCGCCCACTTTCGGGGATCCGGGCAACCTGCCCAATATGATCTGCCTAAGCACTAAGAGAGACATCATGTGCGGGAGTGTCAACCATGAGGCAAGGTACCCTTAAGGTAAGATACCGAAAGATCCGCTTCGCTAGTGAAAGGCGGGTGGTCTTATTCTACAGGCTGGGGATTCCCCCTAATTTCTCCTCTAGGCTAGATACATACTCTTCTCCATATTTTTATAGGTAGGTCTGGGTAGGCCCCGACTATTTCAGTTTCACGTTAACATCCGCCACTGACTGCGGATGATTTTCCTTTATTAAGATAAGAGACGGATACTCTGGCAGCCCTCAACCTAAAAAATGGGAAGAGCACAACTCCCTTTGGACATCATCTGCTCCGGCGAAAGCAGTTTTCTCATCTATGGCAGAACCCGACTCAACAACCAAAGTTATGGAAAAAGATCCAGCGAGGGCAGATCCTTTAGACGATTATAAGGGGGGTAGGTGATTCGGCTACATCAACTACTCAAGCATCTTAAGTGGTAACATATGGTCCAGCAACGGAGAAATCTTAACTCGAAGTTAACCCTGTTGAGGTTCTTTCCATCTCCATTTTCACCGATCCTTAGGTATGGTTGACTTGACTGATTAGGCTTACGGGCCTTAGCTTATATTGGACAAGTAAACTTCCCTTAATAAAGGACATAGGCTCACCGACCGAAACAACAAGGATGAACAAAGGAAGGAGCGCCGCTTGCACCCAATCAGTGGTCATAGGCCAGCCAAGGTCGGGTGAGGCCGGAGTATCGAATTACCTACCTGCTGATGAAGAAGCAGTGCACGCAGAAAGTGACCACGCTAGTACCAATATAGGCTAAAAAGCTTTAGGATGCAAGCACGTCCTATTTGTAAAGTAGTCCTGGCCCTGGGAGTTTCAATCATGGAAGGATACACATCCCAAACATGGGTAAATCATATCGGGGGAGTGGGTGATTGATACATGTGTACGTTTTACGAGAGCTCAGATGACTAGATAATCGCACGCACACCTTCGAACTAGGAAAGTTCCCTTTTGACCAGTCCCACTCTCTTTCTATCTATAACTCATTCCATTCCCTAGGTCAGGGATTAGCACGCCCTTACTTCCAGAGGTAAGGCTTCCGTGGTTCGGCGGGAGCCCCCCGCCTTGTCCCAATCGTTCCACGTTCCACCCACTCTCAAGAGCGACTGCTGGTGAACTTCTTAAGCAAGCCCTCAGGCGAGCCCTTCAATTCAATGAATTTCTTCATGAATCATCTAAAATCTTTCTATCTCCCGTCCACCCCCTGCCTTTTCAACGAGTGGATGGATCGGGCAGCCATGCCGGACTTCGGGATGGAGCACCAAGAAACGTAGGAGAGGCAGAGGGATCCGGGGGATGGACCAGTAGAAGCCTAAGGCTGCCGGATTTCCCACGCCCTTGCCCCCTTCGCCGAAGAGCAAATAATCATCTTCCAAGCTATAGCGGAGGCGGCAGGGATAGCAGGAGTCGAGGAAGCCGCAGCAGAAGGCGCCAATAGATAGCTACATGGGTCGCATGGAATGCGGAGGCCCCTCCGGAGCGGGAACACGAACGGGGGAGAAAGCATCTTAGCCCAAACGAAACATAGCCCATCATCCTCACCACCATCGCTAGAAAGATAGGTGGCGGGGAATCAATATACAGAACCTGTTCGCCGGTTGTACGAGTGGCCACCGGAACCACAGCAGGGGAGGCTGTTATTGTTATCAAGCGGGATTCCATATCAAGTCGCAAAAGAACAAGTGATCCCGAAGGCTATAGAAGTATATGGATTGGAGTCTGCTCCTCAGCAATTGATCCAAAAAGTCCCACAGCTCCTTCTTAGGCGAGCGAGGTGACCTCCGTTGGAAGAAAGAAGCTAATAGAGTCATAGAAGATCCCGAAAGAGGCGAATTGCCAGAAAGTTTATCAAATCCGATCCTTGCATCATCTGATCTCGATCGGGTTAACTCCTAAATTCAGGCAGTGAGCATCGAATAAGCCAATTGACACTATCGCCTGTTTACAGCAAATCAAGATTAGATGGACAAAGAGAGCTTCAGTCAACACAGTCCTAGAAGCTCCATTCATGCCCACTTCTATTCCTAAGAGCCCATCATTCTACTCAAAAGAGGACGGAGGCTACTTTCGGGACATTGGTTGCAGCGATTTGTAGACCAATAGCAAAAGCAGCAACGATTCGATGCTCTCAAGCAGATCTTCCCCCAAGAGTCAGAGCGCATTCGAGGTCTAATGAAATTCCCGGATCGAGTTCTGACCCTTATCGAGCAGGAAATAGAAATAGAATCGGACAAAGAGCTGTTAGCAGGGCTTGTTCACGAATGCCCTGTTATGTTAGAAGGAATCATTGGACAAAAGCGAAGTTGAGCCGCCAATGGGAGCAGAAAGGAGGTTATAGAACTGGATTGTTTAGCAAATACCATAGCACATAGTACTCGGAACCCAGAGACCAAGACTCAATTCATAAAAGCTCAAACTTACCCATCCGAACAAAGACGCACATATCCCTTTTGGGGTCTGACTAGTGAGCCAGGCAGGAACAAAGCGACGAAAGTCTCCGCAATTGTACTAACGATAGTTCAACATCTCCAAACGGGCAAACTTATGGATTGTGAGCTTTCTCACCATTTCGACATCTCTTTACCATTTCATCGTCGCAATCAGAGGAGACCCGGTCCAACGCATAAGACTACTACATGGACCATATTTCAATGGTACAAGACCTTTTCCCTGGACAGACTTGACAGAAAGCTAGCATTAGGTCTAAAGACGAGTTTACCGGAACCTGAGTCCTCCTCTTGGAATATCTCTGACATCGTTATTATTGATTTGAAAAGTGGCAAAGAATATTATAGGCCAGGCAGAAGCCCTACGTCTCTCACTTTGATGAGTGGAACCTCTTGCCCCCTCGAATCAGCAGTGTTCTTAGCGTACGGGATGATTATGACTGGAGGAAGCCCATTCTCTTGTGAATGAAGCTGGTGCTCATTGTTCTCATAGTAAGAATAGTCAACCAGGGAAAGTCCCATTAGGAAGTGCAAGGGGCACTGCAGATGACTTCCTTAGTCTAGTTCCGTGCTGTTCTCATTAAAAAGAAGAATCGCAGGAAGAGCGGTAAAGCTCCGTAAAACCTTTTTTTTAAGGGTAGCGCTGGCGTGAGGTCATTTCATTAGGTGAGGTTTCTCTTTCGTGTCTTCAATGTGGGAAGATGAAGGGTGACTTCTTCTGCTGTTGAGGTATATGTTGTTTTGGACGGGATAGGTAATGGTTTTAGAGTTATAGGGGCTACGTAGTACAGCTTGGCTTAGGGCGCAGCCAAGTCCAGTCATCTAGATATATACGCTATATCACAACTTCTTCTATCTAAGTAACTTCTTCTATCTAAGTATTATTCAACCTCTCTTTCCTCGGAACTTCAATTTCATCCCTCTAGCTAGGATGGTGGTCTACGATCATGAGAAGGACATAACAGAATAAAGTAATTTCCTTATCCAGCTACAACTCTCCTCCTTCCACGCACGGACAAGGATGGGTTGTTAAAACCTATTCATCTTTTTTTTTGGTTCGATCCGGTTGGTTGGGAAATCTTTATGCTGGGCCCTAGGATCAACAGTGAGCCGCTACTCCCGAAGTTTCGTCCTGGTGTGTTATCTTTTTAGGCGACAGCATCAATCACTCCGGAAATAAACACCAGTTAGTAGAGCTGTTATAAATATACGTATTTTCCAACCAAACGAACTGTCCAACGAACGGATGATCGGTGAGGAGTCGAACCTCATAAGCACGTCTTGAACACGCCGATCATGGACCTGGCACTCGACTGACAAACAAAGGAAGGAGAGTGGATGAAAGAAACGCGGCTGGAAGGAGAGGCCCCGTCCTCGAAATTCGAATTTGTTACCGACAATGAGACCATTTCCTCCCGCCAAAGATGCTTCCTTAGTTCTACGAACGTGCTAAGCTAAGGGCTTACGCATAATCTACGATAAGACATTCATGACATGATCAGCAGATTTCCGCTGAAGCTTAAGATTTAAAATTGAAAGAAGCAGGTCTTGTCAGTCTTTTGTACTGTACGGAGGTATTTAAGACTTCTTCATTAGTTGCAGTGATAACAACCAAAGCCATGTCATGTCCATGGGCACTCTCACTTGCCCAAACACTTTCCTTACAGGCTTGAATTGATCGATTGCACTAGTATAGTACTTTATATGATATGCCAAAACTGACAGTTTAAAAACAGGCTCGCTCGTCGCGCTTGCTTCCGCTCCCGACATGAATGAACCGAATGACTTGCTTTTTCTGAATTCTTGGGTGGGATTATCTTATTGACGGTTACATGTTCACTTCTAAGCTGACGTCTTGCTCTGTGCTTTTCTGCTAACCCGTAAACTTCTTCCCCGATCGGATAATCACCCGTTAGTTGCTTTGAAGAGTCTGAGTGAGAAAGCTACTATGGCCACGTCTTTGCTTTGTTCTTGAGAGCATTCCCCACTCAAACCCTTTCTCCCATGCCCGACAACTCATTTGTCGCACACCGTCCGTGTAAATGGATCTTTCACATACTCCCTCTTATGTTTCCCTATTGGTCTCACTACCCCGGTAACTAGATTTACTCTCCTTATCAAGAGATTCCATCTAGTGAATCTAGTCCGAGGTGGAAGTCGTATTAACCCGCAGGATCTCTAAAGATGAGTACGCCCAGATCTGATTCACTTGCAGGTATTCGAGAACAAGCCCCTCTAGAGATGAATGTGCAGCTGACTCAATCACTGTGGATTCTGCGGCATCAATCCCAGTTGCCTTTCTTCGGCCGTATTCTAAGAATAAATCCCATTCTTGCTAAGAGCGGTAATTCCTTTAGGCCACTCACTGGAACCCCAAGAATTTTTCCTAAATCGTATTTGCTTTCCTATTCATTATTCATTGCCTTTCCTTCCCCCGGTTGGTTTCGCTCTCTTGGAACGTTCATTCCTTGTAAGAACAATCCTACATCTAAACCTTGTTCTTGCTACTTAGGGACTCTAACTCCTAGAAGTCGAACTCGCTCGCAGGTAGGGAGAATTGGTTCACATTCATTCCCAGCTAACCAACAGAGTGACTAGTGGTGGGCAAGAGGGTTTACAGGGTGAGGTAGTTTATTTATTAAATAATCATTCCCATGGTCATAGTTCAATTCGTTAGCTTTCTAAACTCCTGGGATATCTACTAGTTATCGCCTTGAGTCTGCCCTTCCTAGTTAGGCCATTTCCTATTGCCCGTACTAAAGCACCAACAGCGGGAGACTCATTCAAAGAACACCAAGGCAATGGCAATCTCGATTAAAAAAAGAGAAGGCTTTGTTGTTTCCTTCCCCCTAAAGCTAAATCGACTGCGGATCTTAGCAGCATCGCTTATTTCTCCAACGTCTTCTTCTTTTTCAATAGCAATAGCATCGGAGTCGTTCACAAGAACTGACTATTCTCTTTCGAAACCTAGAAAGCGAGAAAGAGAAGTGCTTTAATTAAGCAGAAGTGATCAACGAAGACCTAAAAGCAGTTATGTTATATAAAGCACTGCTGCCATTTCCTTTGCTACCGGCTTCTTTCAGTCCTAAAGTGAAAGTCAATCAAGAGGGTAAAGTAAACTCGATCTATCTTTCCGGCTTAGCCGAACTTCTCACCTGGTATGTTTTGTATGCCCTACCAGGGGAATCCTGAAGTTACTTCAGGATATTCTGATTCAAGCTCTGAACAAAAGCTTATTCTTTTCTCTATTGTACCCTCATCGGCATCTCCTTACGCTGATTCAATAGCAGCTGGATTGTGAACAAGAGCTGAAACACGTGAAAGCTCAAAGCTACTGGTTCTGTCATACTCTATTCTAGTTCTTTCTACTCTCGAGTTACCTTTCGAGCAGACTCAGAAAAAGAAGAAGCCCACGAAGCGGTAGCAGCTACTTCTTTTCTTCTGCTTCTTCGGTTGTTGCTGCCTAATTAGCTACGATCAATGAAAATATCGTAAGATAAGAAAGCTGTGCCACGAACAGCGCTTTGCCCTTTCTATATTCTATATAAGCTGCACTACGCCGAATGATAAAGATTTCCTGCTCCCATCTATTTGTTGTGGGGCATCCCATGCTTTCTCGTGGTCAACAACCAACCACAACTCACTAGAATTCTTCACTACTCATACAGGCTTAACTCCGTTAAGCTGTCTGGAGGGAATCCTTTTTTCTCAATCAATCATGCCTCAACCGTCAGGTCGGACATACCCTGAAACTTTGAATATCCTTCGCCCGTTATCTCCTCATCTTCCTATTTATAAGCCACAGCTCACTTCGACGTTTCCAATTTCCCATAGAATCTCCGGTGCTTTCCTAGCCACGATTGTTTTGTTTTTTTATCTTCTTTGTCTGAAAATGGGTTTGATTTGCTTCACCTATGAGAATTTCTACCAATTCTTCTTTTATTTTGATTCATCAAAGCTTATCCTAATCTCCGTCGAGATTACTGCCTTAGCCCTGTCCTATCATCTGTATAATGGGGTTCGTCATTTATTGACGGATTTTTCGGGATTTCTCTTTCTTAGAATTGGAAGAAAAAGATTGAAATGATTATGATTGTTCAAAATTTCACCACTTTGAGATTCAAAAAAAAATTTTCATTTTCTTATTCAATTTTACGTTGATAGCTCTCTTCTTTAAAGCTTATGCTGTAGAAGCTGACATCGGGCTATTGGCGTTTTATCTGCATCTTCCCGAACAAGACCCAGAAGGGCTTCGCTTTGTTTGGGATGAACTCGCAAGGAGTCGACCCGAGGACTTCCCTCGTAGAGTGGCGTCTTTTAGAATTATAAGACAAGACTCTTTTTTCTTAGTGAAACTAAAAAAAAAGAGTTGGAGCTCTTTTGGTTTACTTTTAGCCACGCGGGGCGGCTATCCGCATGTGTCCCAAAGTGACGTCCATTTTTTTGTAATGGGTATACTCGAGAGAAAAGTTTGGAATTCGACCTCTCCTTATACGCTTACGCTCTAAAAAGGGGTCATGGACTTTTCTTTTAGTTTAGGATTAGGATCCCCTTTCTACATTCAATTCTTTATTGAGCCTGGTGTGGAATCACCATCATTACACATTCATTGTTGATTTGGCTGCTGGTCTAGCGATCCTTCCTAGCCGCCGCCTAGAGTGCAGCCTGCTTGCTGAAGACCGTAACGTAAGTAACTCAGTGCTCCATACGGGGGAAATGAAAGCAGAATTCGTTCGGATCCTCCCACATGTTCAATCTTTTTTTAGCGGTTTTTCCAGAGATCTTTATCATTAATGCAACCTTTATTTTGCTCATTCATGGAGTTGTATTTAGTACCTCTAAGAAATATGATTATCCGCCGTTAGTCAGTAATGTGGGTTGGCTTGGATTACTTAGTGTTGCGCGCCTAGGAGGGCAGCGCGCTTTGGGATGCGGAGGAGCTATTATCGCCCAGTCCCCTAACCTAATGCGGCACCGGGTTCGGACCGCAGGGAACCGTAGCATGGGGAGACGTCTAATCCTTTTGCCGCCGCAAGGCTGGCTAATCGTACGCAGCAGGCTCGAAGACCCCTGGTTCTGGAAGGCACATGAGTCCGAACGCTATGTTGAATGTGCGACCGACACTACACTACGTAGGTACCTGTGCAGGTGAGGCGTCGGTCGGTCCTAGAAACGGCGGCAGCGGCGCGAGGAGTTAACGACCGGACGTGCTGCAACCTAGGGATCACCAGGCAGCTCTTTCGCTCTATAGGGATCGGGGGGGCATAGCACAATTCTTCTTGGAGGAGGGTTGGTTTGCCCGGGTGACTGATCCTGCCATAATGTACTCCTACCGGCAACCGAAGTCGAGCATACATACGACGATCTTCATGCGTGAATAGCCGGGAGGAAAGAAAGGGCGGTAGATGATAATGAAAAAGGGCGCCGCGTCTGGACGGGCGGGCGGAATGGATGAGCGAAAGGCGCCATGGAGTGAGGAATATCCCGAGTCTCATGTAAGACAACTAAATGCACCTCGAGGTGCTGCCGTGGGGGACCTTCTCGAGCACAGGATAGGCAATTGAGAGATAGAACTAGCCTATTCGTTATGGGGAATCAATGCTCCGGGCCGAATAAAGCTTACCTCCGGCACCTGGCTTTCTCCGGCTTAGCTGCGCTTAATCAGCTAAAGCTTCCTCTCTGGCGGCCACTTTCCTTACCTTACCTACGCTACACTCCTACGCTAGGCCTGCGCCTGCTGAGCAAGATGCATTGCGATTTCCTCTTCTGTGGACGCACCGGAATGGAATATGATCCGTGACGGGAAGAGATTTTTCTCCGGCGGGCTTTCTCTCGTAAAGCCAAACCAAAGACGCCCCAAGACAAGGTACAACTGTTGGGAAGGGGACATGATCAATAGAACCTGGCTGGATCCGGGCTGGGATAGTGGTGCCCATTCCTAACCAG
>MKYO02000717.1:0-5000 GCA_002013955.2 Citrus medica | reverse complement strand
GCCAAGAGCCATAGTTAGTTGCTGTTTCCATTTGGTTGTTTTTTTCTCGTTGTTGATATCGGCAAGACCCAGCCAGATGATGTCCGCTGGTTGGTAGTGAGAAGACTCTTAGTATCTGCATACCCAAGCGCTGATTAAAAAACAATCATTTTCTTTTTTTTCTTGCTCCCCCTTAGCAGCGGGAAAGGAGTCTATCCATCTGCCTAGCTTTGGTAGATTTCCCCCAACGCAATCCACAGAAATTCCACGAATCCCTTGGTGGATAAGTCCGACGACTCAGCAGCAGTGCGGAATTGAGTTTCTCGTCTGGTGGATCTGATCTATAGTTAGGGGCAATACATACCAAAAGGTTCGAAGAAGGAGCGCGCATAAGAGTATATAACCAACCCACCCTTCTGTATAACCTATTCACATTAGTGAAGCGGCTGGATGCATAAGGGAAGTGCGCGTTTGTGAGACCTTAGTCGGGATGCATAGGGGAGTCAACCTACGAGCACGGAAGGACGTGGTACCGCTCTGCCCCTCTCTAAGTAAAGGCTAAACAAAACCTTCAGCTAGAATGTAAGGAAATTGAAAGAAGCGCGGAAAAGGGCCAAACGCGGTTGCTAGCATCGAAGAGAGCCGTCATCGACATAAGAGTTCGGACTTGGCGAACGAGCTCTTCCCGCGGGAGAGGAAAGCGGGGGCAGGCAAAATAACCATTCCGGTGGTTGATAGTGGAGCAAAGGCTTGATAAAACATGGAGCGAAGCCCTTATCATACAAAAGGATGTAGAAAAAGGAAGGGCTCGATCCCACATCTCATAGAGAGGAGGAATACCAGGATGATAAGGGATAACTAACTCTACAGCTCACAGGAAGCTGAAACCACATTACTCCAGTTTTATCATAGCTTTATTTAAGAGAGAATAGGGAGTAAGGCTGAAATGGCTATATGGCTTCCAAATTCTTTTTGTTTTGAAACGTATGTTGATTGAATTAATAGATGCTGGGTGAGGTCTTAAAGACCCTATTAACATAGCGTTCCTGAACATTTCCTCGGGCCGTGCTTTCTTCTCGAAGGCGAATTGGGCATCAAAGCCCTCCAGGTAAAAAAGAAGGGTCCCTCATTTCTTTCTGGTCCGTTCTCTCCTATAGGAAATGGTCTTGGATGAACTCTTTTTTTTAGTTTAAGCTCTGCGCTTTATCAATATAGAGATCTTGCACCCCGGGGTTCGGTACTTAGCTAAGCTGCCCATGTAGCATCCGCTGTGGTTGAGTAATCGGGATGTGACAGTGTCATCTTCGGAAGAGGGGAAATAGGCAGTTTTTAAAGCGCAAGCATTCGATAAAGCGGAAGTCCACTCCTGCGGGAGCTACTAACAAAAGAAGACAAAACTATAGTTATAGTTTGGACGAAGCACCAAGGGGGGAGTAGAGCGATCATGTCAACATTCTCAATTTTCTTCTTTTTATGGCCTATTCCTAAAAGGATTGAGCGAGCTCTTATGAAGCATCCAAGCTCCTCTCTGAGTAAAGAAGAAGGTAATTATGAAGCAAAGGACGAGCTGAACGATCATCGGAATCATTTTCCCATACTCCTATACTTCCTAGCTTTCAATCATTTCATCGGAACCGGGCACTGGGAAGAACAGAGTCTTACTTGATGTAATATAGAGTAAGTCGTGTGAGCCTATGATCAGAGTTGCTAGCGAGCTCTTTTCTCCCAAAGGGGATAGCGGATAAGAGGAATTTTGTTCCAGGAAGATAGGCAAGAGTGCAAATACCCTTCCTTAAAGGGACCGGCTACATTTCATTTGTTATAAAACCTACTGCACCTGCTTCCATTCATAGATCGACCGACCAGGCCAAGGGCCTAAAGTCTCGAAAAGGAAAGGCAAGGCTCGACGAAGTTGAGAAGCCATCCGTGAGCAAGAGAAGAGAAGAAGCAACAAGGGCAGGAGTGGTTGGTCACCTAAGAAAGAAATAGAATAGATTATATTACCCCGAAACGAATATCTAATATCTACCTTTAGCGCATATTTCCTGCTTTGAAGAAAGGGCAAGAAAGAAAACTGTAAATGCCCTTGTATAGTTGTGGATTGAGACCTTTCCTTTGGTCTCTTACTCGAGTCACTGGGGCTCTATCCGCTTATCTGGCTCTTCCTCATTCCGCTACCTCGACTCGCCTGTGCGCTACATCTGCACTTTCACTACGCTATCTCGTTTCGTTCCTCAAGTCTTTATTTGATCTGCTTTCAGTTGGTTTCATAAAAGGGGGCTGGAGTTTACTCGTTCCTTTATGGAAGTGGCTTACCCCTTAGGTAACAGATCAATCTAGTGATTAGCTTACCGCTTTCCCAGTACAGGTCTTTCGTGGGTCATCAACATGTCAGATAATTGGTCTACTTCTAATGGATAGGCTTACCAATGATAGGATCACTCCTATAGTTGGCTTCTTGGATCCGAGCTCTTTCCCTCGTAAGGAGTGTTTGGGGTGGGCGTTCCCTAGTGGTTGTACTTGTCTTCTAGGGGAGTAGGGACCTCCCGTAGGGGTTCCAATTAGCTAAGGGTTAGCTCTCTCTCCTCGGGAGACTAGTGCTGATGCAACTAAAGGGGAATCTGCAGTGGCGGGGGAGGTGAAGAGGTATCAATCATAATGGCGATCCCATCCGATGAAGTAGCTATGCAAGCACTACGGCCCAAACACGAGCTTGCGGTGAAAGCCTGAACCCGGGATCCGTCTCCAATGATGAAAAACGTAGCTCCACTCCCTTTGATGAACGTTGTTAATGCCCGGGCGGCTTATTGGTAACCCTCAAAGTCGTTGAACCCGACGCATCACGAAGACTTATTTTCTTTATTTTTGAGGCTTCTCAGACTCTTGTGGATTCGCCTCTTTCTTTCCTCACTTTCACCGTTTTCAAAATTCTCTATAAGCACTATACGCTCCATCCCTATATCAATAAGCATGTAGTAAATGACTCTTGTTTCGGGTGTAATAAAGATTCAGTCCATAAGGGTTGCATTCTATATACGCTCGAACTTGATTGAAACCCTTTCTTTCTTCTTTCGCATTCGCTTCCTCAAGTGAGCTACTGACTAGCGGAAAGATCGACGGGGGGAGAGGAGGATGAATGCAATTCACTTCGGAAATTGATAACAAACCTACTCAGATAGCTGGGAACTTAGGTAGGAGCAGCTCCTCGTTCGAGACTCGATCCGGTTTAGTATCAAGGTGATTCTTTTGTAGATTTCTCGGTCGACCCATTTGTATGAGAGAGGTACTGATCAAGGAAAGAGCAGATCGTGGGGCACCATAGCATGTCGGGAATAAGGAGGGTTCTTTGATTAGTAGGGGCTTAAAGAACCCTTCTATTTGTACCTAACATTTTCTAAAAAAGAAGGGATCGCCCGCTACCCACCTGAATTTCAATAAGTGATATAGCCGTGTTTACTTCCTCATTCACACGTCATACTCTTCCAAGCATGGAAGGAACCTTATTTACACCTACTTTTCCCAAAGCCTACCTATAACCTTTTTCCGTTCCCCACTTTGGTAAAGAAAAGATAGGTTTTTGACTCTCTTTCCCTCTTCTGCTTTCCACTAAATAAAAGGCAGTAAGCCTGGCACCTCTACTTGCTCGGTAATAGAGGGTTCTAGTTAGTTGCCGATAGAGGGGCGCAGCCTTCCAGTTCTCTATTGCTCGAGGTCGAGGTGGAGCGGATGGATGAACAAACGATGAACTTCAAGCGGCCAAGAAAATCTTTAAATCACTTCTTCGTAGTTCTCAATAGATCCGGAAAGTGCCTACAGCTATGCACTTCCTGCTGGCTTAAATGCAACCATCTGGATGGAATTTGCTTCAGCAGAAGCTATTTCGGGAGGAGAATCTTTAGATTCGTTGTCGGGCGGAAAAGTCTTATTTGATTGGGGGAGGAGGCTGTGCCCCTTGTAGTTGAGGTAGACGTCTTCTCCAGCCGAACAGAACATCTTTCTTATATGGTTGAATGCAGCTATGGCAGAGGTGGGTTGGCTTATGTGTTGAAGGCGGTCCCATGGAATGAGAGTGAAAGCAGTCACCGATACCTTGCTTTGCAAGAGGAGTTGACTTATGAGGGTCTAAGGCAACCGGGGAAATGGTTGATTTCTCACCAAAAGTCAGCGGGTGTGGATAGTGCTTTACTTCTGCCAGCAAGCTCGATGTGTGAAATATATACCAAAAACCTTTTCCACAAAAAGAAAGGCTCTAGCAACGGATATGGCTAAAACTGAGGATACGTTCTAAACCGATTCTTTCACAACTTATTATTATTATAATTATATCACCCCCCTCACTAAAGGGAGATTAATACTAAGGCTACTCTCCGGAGGCAAGGAAAGAAATATTCTTCACCAAGAAAGGTAGTGAAGTAACCTCCATTCTCGATTTCTATTGCGACAGAGGGAATAATTGAGTCAAAATCACGATTAGAGTTAGTCCGGATAAAAGGAAAGGAAGAATCCAACCCGCAGCTAGTCTTGGGATCAAGGCTTCTTTCTTTTGCTGAATCAGGAATAGCCGACTCTAGGTAAATGCTTTTCCCAACTCAAAGGCGATGACTAGTAGATTCGGGGGTACCTAGAAAGCGAACAAATGTTCCCATGGTCAAGATTGTTGACTAAACTGCCCTTTCTCTGATTCCCCTTCCCGACTCTGAACTAACTCATGCTTGAATGTGAACAAGCAATAGTACGGAAAGCAGCATTCTACTGATTTGATTACCTTCTTCCCTTCCTTAGAGTAGGAATTCTCTCTCGAACCCTAGAACCTTTGGGCGAGGAACTCGAGAAAAGAAAATGTTTAAAGCTTTCAGCGGAGCGGGCTAGAGTCGTCTTCTTGCTGTTGTTGAATGTGAAGTTGTGATCAGCTTAGCAGTAAATATAAAGAGCTCTTGTTTAGCGAAAGTCGTATTCGGATTCTGCTTAAGGTAGTTACGGCAAAGGTAGTTCGGTAAGCCTCGTAATCTAGTATGACCGAA
>MKYO02000706.1:24474-56412 GCA_002013955.2 Citrus medica | reverse complement strand
ATTAGTTGCTCCTGAATCCAACACCCAAGTGTCAATAGGATTTTGAACTAAACAGGCCTCAATCACAAAAAGATTTCCCATACCTGATTTCACAATCTTAGGGCAATCCTTTTTCCAGTGACCTTTCTGTCCACACTTAAAGCATTTGCCTTTCGGCTTGCCATCTTGCTTGGTAGACGGTTTCTTTTTCCCAGCTTTCTTCTTACCTTTGCCTTTCGGCTTAGGCCCAGAAGATGAACTTTTTTCAGTAATATTTATGCTTCCCAGAGATTTCTCAGCACGATAGATCTCTTCAGCAGAATGGAGTTCGTTCATCAATTCAGTTAAGGTCATGTTTCTTTTGTTCATGTTATAATTGACCTTAAACTCCTTGAATGTTTCTGGCAGAGATTCTAGCACCATGTCAATCTTTGAGTTATCATCGATTTGTGCTCCCTGAATCTCAGCCTCATTCAAATAGTCCATCATTTTGAGGACATGATCACGAACTCTTGTGCCCTTCCCCATTTTACTATTCATAATTCCTTTCAGCGCTGCTTGTCTCGCGGAGCGAGTACTCTGCCCGAACATCTGTTGGAGACTATCCATTATTTCAGTGGCAGTCTCCAAGTTCTGATGTTTGGTCTGCAGAATATTAGAAATCGAGGCTAAAATGTAGCACTTTGCCATTTCATTGGCCTTTTGCCATTTCTCATAAAGCCTCCTCTGATTTCTATGAGCATCATCCGCTGGAACTGGAGGGCATGGCTGGGTTAAGACATATTTATAATTTTCAGCAGTCAGGACAATGAATAGATTTCTTTTCCAATCTATATAGTTCTCTCCAGTGAGTTTGTTTTGACTCAGAATAATAGTAAGTGGGCTCAGGGAAGACATTTTCTGAAAAATAAAACATCCATGCATAAATAATTTGAAATAATATTCACAATAAATGACAAAAATGCAAAAAACCATAAATGCATTTTAATTTATTGTAACGATAATCTAGTACCGCTTTGACAAGCTATCCGTTGGGGAAGTCATGTCTACACTTACTAGACCCAATTATCCATTGGATTATTTACTTTCATGTAGAGACATGATAAATAATTATCGTTATCCCTTTGGGCCTAAATTTGTTAACAGAGCTTCGTTGGGAAGGTTAATAACAAATTTTAGTTGAGTGTATAACCATTGTTTCAATCTACGTATTTTTCATATCAATAGTCACCGTTGGGGTGAACAATCGATTGAAAAATATTTCGATTTTATCTTTGAAGAAGTTCATCAAATAAAATATCTAATATATATACCCTCCGAAGGGAGCATCACCGTATCATGAAGTCGAGGTATATATATAATTTTATTATTGAACTAACAATGGAGCCCGTGGGAAAAATTATCTTGAATTTTCCCTCTCCCACTCAATATTTTAAAATTGGTTTTTCCTTTTTAAAACATACATATTGTTAATTGCATGCTTCCTATAATATTATCTAGATTATATCCAATATTATTAAGCATAGGCAAATTTCAAACAATATAATGAAATTCATTATTAATGAATGACATGTATCATTATGCATAGAGTGGCACTACCTATTCTATATGACATGTAATCATGGCATGTGATCATCCAAAACATAACATATAGAAAAACAATTAAATAATCTTAATTCATGGCTTTCCTAATAATGAAAAATACATTAACCCTAAGCCTAATCTTCATTGGGCTTCTTGTCAATGTCCATCTTCCATGTCTTGTTTTTGTTAATGGACTAGGGGAATTTGGGCTTTTAAATTTATAATTGGTCCAATTTTAATTTTAAAAGGAAATAAATAAATAATAAATTTTTTTTATTAAAAAAAACTTTTGGACCAAAAATAAAATTTAATGTGTTTAATTTTATCTATGCATTTTTAATCCATTAAGCCCAAATTTCAATTGGGTCTAAAACTAGGATCTTTTAAGTCCAAAACTGTTTTTAGACTTAAATGCAAAAAATTAAAACTGTTTCTGCCCAACTGAAAAAATATGAAACTATAGGGACCTCCATGATAAAAACCATGGAACCCTAAAAACACATTTTTCTTTTCTTCTTCTTCCCCAGCCGCCACCAGCACAAAGGACAACCACTGTTCAGAGACTCCGGCCATCTTTGACGCATCTCCGACGCCGAAACACTCGCCGCCACGTCGTTGGAAACGCACCACTCTCGCGCGGGCAGCAACTGCGCATGCAGCGCGCGCTGCTGGCAGCGTGTGCTGCGAGCCGCGTGCTATTGCTGCTGCGCGCGCTTGCTGGCAGCATGTGCTGCTGGCCGCGCGCTGCTTGTGCCGGTTGCCGCTGTCAAAAATTCTGGCCTCCGTCACTCCGATCTTGAAAATCCAAGATTAATTTACAAATATCCTAGGCCAATATTGGCATACAAAAATTCTATAATAGTAAAATAAATCAAAAGGGAAACATGGTGATAAAAAATCACCCCTCTTGTTACAGATCCAAACGAAAAATACAACAGAAAATCTAACCATGAATTAAGACAAACCATAACATGCTTTATTCATATATTAATAAATAATATATATCTGAATAAAATGTGTCACTCTAATACATAAATTTCAAGATTAATTTCATACGAAATTCTTATATATTAATATGAGATGGGTTCTGATACCAATTGTTGGGGAAAAATCAGGTTTTTAAATTTTTTATAAAACCTTTTGAAGATCGCTCTCATATAATATATAAGAATTTGTATTCTAGAAATCGTACCTTGAAAATCCGAGTTGGCTTTTTCCGCTGAAGTGATTTAGGCTCCTAGATCACGATCCGCCACCACCACTCCTGTTAGATCACGATCCGTCACCACCACGCTTGTTAGATCACGAACTGTCACCAATGATCTTCCAGGTTATGACTCAGGTTCGATCTGCACTTGACGTGTGGGCGCCTTTATCACTACCAAAGCAACTAGCACGAGAAAATTTTTCTCTCAACAATAGAGAGAAAAATCTTATTCTCTGATCTGTATAAAGTGGCTTCCCTCTTTTCTTTTGAGAAAATTAAGCCTTTTTATATCACCCTTTAGTGAAAACCCTAGGCTCCAAATAATCCAAAAACAAAACCCACGTTATTTGCTTTTTCAATAGGGGACCCACCTTGTAAAATAACATAAGGCCCCTTACACAAAAGCTAATTAAATGAAGCCTCCCACTAAATGATATATTTAGGCTTTTGACCCAAATAGCTAGTTATCTTGCTTATTAGTCCAGTAGTGGTGCAGTCAATTAAATGAGCTAACCCGGGGATCATTTGGGAACATACAATAGTGGCTACAATAATTAGGCCTGTAATTAAACTAGCCCAATTATTTAATTCCAAATCTACTCCACTAAAAGATTGGAACTGACTTCCATAATTGTATGCTCGAATAATAATTCGTCCCAAGCCACATTGATTTCTTTACTGCACAATCCTTTGTACCACATCGTTAATTAAATTGATATCTCAACTGTCCAATCAATTTAATAACATCTTATTCCTTGATCCTTACTGGTTTTCTCTAATGATCATTTTCAACATACTAAATATGTTGACACACTCTGGCCAGAGAATTCTATGATCAAGTGCCGAAAACCCATCAAGAGATGTGTTGTACAAATTCTATATTGTTAATCCATAACTCCAATACTCATAATTGCTCCCACCAAGATACCGGGTAATCTTGACCACAAGAATGTGTCGTGCCCATTGGTAACTCAAATGGAATAACAATTACAATCATGAAATCATAATTAACTCAAGATTAAGATTACAGTAAAATCAACGCCTATGAGATTTAATAAGTCTGACAGTTATTACAAAGTTAATTAAATCTCATATGTGATCCTGTTCAATGTAGTCGTACTACATCAATAAATTCATACATGATTAAGACAAATCATTCAATGAATTTATTACAGTCTATACCTAAATAAAGTGCCCAACTTTATTTATCAACTGCGAACTAAATTTATTTAATCATAAGATAACTTGTATTTATGTCTTCTGTGAATCCACATGGTGATCACATAAATACATATAATATGATTAAATGGACTTTAATACAAACATTAATGCAATGAAGATATTTGAATAAAATACCTCATTTATTTTATTAATCAGAAAAATAGTTTATTACAATTAAATAAACACATATGCTTTTAAAGAGCATATTTTCCCAACAAAGACAATGTACAAGAGTTTTGTGAATCTATCTTTTGCTCTTGTTTCACATCATCAAATAAATTGATGAAGTGAATGCCGGCCGGTTTATCTTTGCTCATCACTTATATCTTTTCATACCGTCTACATGGTGAAGGTAATTAAAGAAATTATTAGATATACCACACGTGAAACTGCACCGATATTGTACTTGAAATTCCATCTATTGATACTACCAAAATTAATATTTTTCGTTAAAATTAAACTAAAATTAGGAGATGACCTATCGTCCGCCAACTGTTTTCAATGTGCTTGATAAATAGAATTTGAGTACTGTACTTCCTTCTCACAGTTAAACCATTTGCATTAGAGCATATTTCACTATCAAGCATGATTTTCACGATTATAAAAATGGCATAATCTTTAAAAAGAAATTATTAACCGTCCACTCTAAGATTATCCTATTATTAAAAACGTTACAAAAGTTTAAATTTTGTTCAATCTTGCACTCAATATATGTAATTACGCTTAGAAAATGATTAAACAAAGTAAGTATAAATTATAGTAATAATTATTTTTTAAGGATAATTCTATTTTTGTAGTGAACAATTGATATGCGTTATAAACAACAATGATAATTTAAAAGTGGTTGATTGATAATTCTCCATCTCTAAATTAAAGCATCTGTCATTTTTTCACAAGGCATTACCACCATGAATGCAATTTCGTCATGTTTGCTCACGTTTTTCTTAATTCATATATGCAGGATGAGTCTTTCTATTTGCACGTAAAGGCAATTAATAAGAATTCTAGCCCTCTTTTTCTTAACCGCGCGCAAATGATAAATAAAGAAATTAAAGAACATCTATATGCTAGCGTTGGGTGTTTGGCTACTTTACTACATTAATGGCTAGAAGAGAATATACAAAAAGTTTGTAGATCGACCTTGTCACTCTTGTTTCACATCATCAAATAAATTGCCCAGTGAATGCCGGCCACTTTATATCTGTTCATCACTATAATTAGGAGATAGCCCATCGTCTGCCAATTGTCTTTGGGCGATGCCCAGTTAAAAAAAAATAAAATCAATATATTCAATTTAACAGAAATTTAAACCAAATATCACTTTCCTATGTGACAACCCTCCTTATGAAGCTTCCTCCTTCACAATAAACTCTAATATATAATTGTTACTTGTTTGACTGATTTACTTCTCGACCAAATATTTTATAATCCGTTCGTTTGACTACTTTGCTAGTTGATCAAATATTTTATAACGTTTGACTACTTTGCTAGTTGATCAAATATTTTATAATCCTTTCACACATACATATATGCTAATAGAGAGCATGCATGCATATATACTAATAGAGACCATAACCTAATTGCCATTGTGGTTTAATTAGCAATACTGCTACAATAAGTACCGTTTCATATTTGCTCTTCTCTTTCTTGTTGATCCATGGACTAATATTTTCTCATACTATTTACATCGTGAAGGCAAATGAAATCGTTTCGGCTGATTCGTCTTTGAATGCAATATCTTCTCACGTTCTAGTTCATCGTAAGTTGGCGAAGATGGTAACCCTAAGGAAGGTTCCACCACGACCGCCAAGCCCGGTTCCCAACGTGCCTCCACGTCAGAATCCTCCTCCGGGCCGGAAATAGCTGCTGCCGATAACTTTTTTCCAGTAGAATTACCCTCCCCACTATACAATAAAACTTCAACATGTGTTTTGTTGAAGCTAGAAGGCCTTATCTGGGTTCAAGTCTATTTTGTTTTGTTTTCTTCCGTAATTATAGAAGTGCAAAATTTTATCTATTGAAAAATTGAATAATTAATTTGTCTCCGAGTCTCTTCACTCTTTTATTTTCTCAACCATTGGTTAACCAAAACTCCATATTGAAAATTTCATTGATCTTCAAAAATAAAATGCGTTTATTAAAGATGATCGAAGTAATAACTAAAACTTATAGTTATGGCTAGGTATTTGACTTTTTATAACAGCAGTAATGTTTAATCAATAATTCAATTTTTCTACATGGCTCTTATGAATTTGCAAAGTGCTTATATAGAATTAGAAGAAATACTTGTGTAAGAATTAAGATCGACTCACAGGCTAGGTTAGTAGAGTTTTCTCATATGGCAGGTAGAGTACTGAGTCTTAGGGTGCGTTTGGGATTGAGGTTGGACAGCTGTACCTTAAAAGCTACAGCACTAAAGTGTTTGGTAAACACTAGCTAGATGTGTATAAGAGACAGGTCTTAGGGTGCGTTTGGGATTGAGGTTGGACAGCTGTACCTTAAAAGCTACAGCACTAAAGTGTTTGGTAAACACTAGCTAGATGTGTATAAGAGACAGGTCTTAGGGTGCGTTTGGGATTGAGGTTGGACAGCTGTACCTTAAAAGCTACAGCACCTCAATCCCAAACGCACCCTTATAATGGGACTCATTAATTTTTAATATTATATTTAATGGGTCTCAAAGTGAGGCCAGTGCTGATTCCTCTTGAGAACCCACAACTTTACCACATTATACAGACCCCCAGTCCCCACACAAGTGCTTATGGGGTCCTTTTTATGTGAAAGTATCTCTCACAACTATTTTCATGCATAGAATTGTGGCTTTCACACCATAATCATGCATGTCATGGCTCAACCACTAAGAAATACGACACACATTATTTGTTGGTTGAGCTATTCGTAGTGACATATGTTATTGGTTATTTGGTTGAACTATTCGTAGTAAGTAAAATAAATTAAAATTTTGGCCACAGTAAAATTACCAATTTCCACCTTAAGAATGATAAAATTGTGAAAGCATTTGAAACCTTTAAAAGTATCACATTTTTACCCGAAGTTTTAGAAATATGATTTTCACACCTTGCCATTAGCATAGCTAGAATATGTTAGAAAAATAATCTAAAAAAGATAATTTTTTTTCTTGTAATGTAATTTAACAATACAATGCATGAATTTTTTTTTTAAGCAAGGACTAAATAGAAAAAATAATGTCGGATTTGGGCATCTAATAGCTCATTTTATAGTCTCAACAGGAGAAATAAAAGTCATAGTAATTGGTTTACCAGCTTATGTTGTTAATTGCTTCAGAAAGTTCTTTGAATAATTCAAAAAGACTTCAAACATATTTTTGAGGTACTAAATGATGGAATTTGAAAAAGATTTACCAATTTGGGTTTGAAATTCAAATCACACCATCCTTGATGTGATTAAATTTCGCCCTTGATCAGAACAAAAAAAAATTAGGGATAAAATAGTAAAAGAAATAAAAATTTGAAAGTTAATAATCTTTTCCTTGTGGAGAATATTGGGGTTTCCATTTTTTTTCTCTCTCATATTCATCATAAAAAAAAGGAGAGCAGATGATTTTTTTACATGCCAAGTTTTGTATCCAAAGTTTTATTCCAAATGATATGGCATGTGATGCGTCATTCATTAAGTGATTGATAATTAAAATCTAAATAAATTAATTGCATTCTCTACCGCATCAAATCAATGAAATATCACCAACATTTGGAATAGATTTTTGGGATAAAAATTCAAAATTTGTAGCACTATTTTTTTAAAAAGGTAGAGATGGGAAATCCTAATCTATATTTTAGCCTCTTGTCTAGCCAAGATTCAAATTCAATGATCAGCCAAAGAAATCTATTTGAAAATTATTCGGTTAAGCTCTTGGGAAAACAACGAGTTTTGATTATTTTCTCTATTTAGATTCATATACAATCTTAATTTTCTTGAACATTATATTCATTTTTTTCTTAAATTATTGCATTGGTTGATACTATATGAAGTTATTGTAATTTGCATTCCTTGTTTGGATTTTTTATTATACTGAATTGAATATTTATACTAAAATATTCATCTATCATTTAAAAAAAAATCAATTTGGTTGGAAATTTCATTGAATATAAAAGAAAAGAAAAAGATTACATGATAGGGGACTATATAATGAGCCTTACCCTTTTAAAATTAAATATATACGGTCTGCAAAAGATAAACAAACAACATCGAAGATAATGCAAAATAATTGAAACAAATAAATTTACAAATTGGTTTGAAACCTGCGACCTTCGTCGTAAGTTGAATTATTCATCTATAATTTTCTAGTAGTCGTATGGATTCCGCAAATGACCTAGATTGAATAGACATATATATTATTGTTATTGTTTGTTTAGAGTTTGGATTGAATAGATATGTGTAATACCTGTCCAAGCTGTGTTCGGACAAAGCTATTAATTTTTCAAATTACAAGGCTATAGTATGTTACATGTGAGAGAGTTAATGAATTAGTTTTGAAGTCTTGAATTTTTATTACTTAACAGACACATTTTAGGTTGTGAAGCTCAATATAAAACTTTGACGAGCTTTGTTCTTGAAGTAGATGATATCTGCTCAGTTTTCGGGTGTATGCTTTTTATTCACAACTATCTTCGCTTAATTGTGGCTTTCACAACATGATCATGCATGATACATATCATGACTGGATAATTCTCCTGTAAACCCTTCGATTAGGGTCAATTATCTAGTCAATTTTTTTTTTATATTTTTCTAAAATTATCAAAACACATATCGTTATTTCGATCATTATTTGATTTAACTTTTGAATGATGAAATTATTTTTTGCATAATTTAACACGTAATAAGTGAAAAAAACATGAATAATTAAGTAGATTTTGATAAAAGACTTGGCACCGAAGAACATTTACCCTATCATAACTTGACCACTACCAAATACTTAAATTATTGGTCATCTGGTTTTGAACAAGTCTATAAGTAATTAAGATACTAGCCACCATTCATATTAAAGTATATACGGGCGTGTTAATATAATATAAAACGCCATGCGTTTTCCTTTTACACTGCGACGGTTGAAACAAAACTAATATGGGTTTCAATTCATATTGGCTCACTTTCATATTGATCAGTAGCCTGTTACTTTCACATTCAACTTGCATGGCCATGGCTACTGAAGCTGGTTCTGTGTCTTACAAGTTGGAAAAAACATGAATAATTAAGTAGATTTTGATAAAAGACTAGGTACCGAAGAGCATTTACCCTATCATAACTTGACCACTACCAAATACTTAAATTATTGGTCGTCTGGTTTTGAACAAGTCTATAAGTAATTAAGATAATGGTCACCATTCATATCAAAATATATATGGGCGGGTTAATCTTATATAAAAGGCCATGCGTTTTCCTTTTACACTGCTACGGTAGAAACAAAAACTAATATGGGTTTTAATTCATATTGGCTCACTTTCATATTGATCAGTAGCCTGTTACTTTCACATTCAACTTGCATGGCCATGGCTACTGAAGCGGGTTCTGTGTCTTACAAGTTGAAAGTAGTGTCCAAGAGAAAATTTGGAACTTTGCCGCCATCTCCCAAGACAAACCCTCCAATTCGCTGGAGACCCGTTCCTCCTCCGCCAGGGTTATAGCCGCTGTCATCATCAATTGCTCCTCCATAATCAGTGCTATCTTTCACTTTGATATCATCTTGTCTTGTTAATTTTGTATCCTTTCAATACTTTGTAATAAGTTTTGAGATCGACACCTTTACCCCACAGATTTTAGGTTTTATCACTTATGCCATTTAGTTTTCAAAATGCCACGTTGCATCCTTGATGTCAATCTTTTAAATATGTTTGTTCTATGGTTGGAATGAGTTTTTCGGTGAAAAGTTTTGATATAGAGAAGGTATCATAGTATTATGAAAATTGTTCAGTACAAGTAGTAAAATCTAAAAACTCTTAAGGGGGAAGATGTCATTCTCCATTTTATTCTGATGTACACAGTCTTGATCTTCTTCAATAATTGGTGGAGCTACATAAGTTTGTTCTGCTTTCTTTGTTTGATCTTTTGTTGTTGCAAAGACTACATGAGTTTGTTACATACCTCCAAATAATTGGAAGACATCTCTTCCCCTACATATATGCAAGTGACTTGAACTCACTTACTCAGATCTATGGGAAGAAGTGTGGTTTACCTTTAGCATGATTGGAGGTTCCCATGTTCACAAACTTATATACCCATTTATGATTGTTATTATTATTATTATTATTATTTTATCATTTTGCTTTTATATTTTTTCAGGTATTAGATTAACTCAAAATTTAAGTTCATTCTTTCATATATAATTGTAGTTCAAATCCAATTCTCTTATATCACCACAAGAGACTTTACCGAATCCATTCACATTCACATTTAGATTAAAAAATTCATCCTTTGAAATTGTAAAATTCTGACATGGAAGAAATAATAGTAGATGGAAATCACATGAAGATGTCATTTTGACATGCACACAAACTTGGAATTAATATCATTATTTGATGTAATTATTGCAAGAATCAAGATGTATATATCATTACATACAGCAAGAATAAGATCATCATATAATACTGTATGAAAATAATTTATGCACGTGAATTCCAAAGATAAATTCATCATTTATAACGGTTGATTATTTAACTTTTATGTTATTGCATTTTTCTTGTATAAATAGGCATTTGATGAGCCATTGATAAGTACAATAATAGTCGAAATACAATTTTCAAAATTGTTATAATTTTCTCAGTAACAAGTAAAATGCCATTAAAAACATTTTTTTTCTCTTCTTGATGCGTGCACTAATTACTACCTTCTCATGCTCTCTCTCTCTCTCTCTCTCTCTCTCTATATATATATATATGTAGGATCATGTTCCATCACTGTTGCTTCAGTAGTTGCCGCCAACAACTTTTCCAGTAGCATATATACCATTGCCCCCGCGTACATCAATTTTTCAATATGCCAGTTATCTGTTGATGCAAGAGGCCTTTTCAAGTGCTTGGTCTAATTGTGTTTGTTGCTTTCTCCCATTAAGTAAAACTTTTCGTGTATATAAAGAAAATAATAATTAATTAGTCTATGAGCCTCTTCATTATTTGTACGCTTTCCACTATCACTGAAATAAGTTATCGAAAATTCCATGGAAATATTCAATCCATTCCAACAATAAAATAATTTTTTTATTAAAGATAAATTAAATTAAAGCTAGATTTTCTAGTAATGGCTTGATATTTGACTTTTTATAACTACAGTAACTTGTAATCAATAACTTATTATTCATCATGTCTCTTCTTATGAGCAGTTAATTTTCCGCAAACATCAGGATGATTTTGATAATTTCCATTCAATTTTTTACTATTTTAGCTTAGACTATTGGGTGATGTTTGGTTGGAAGAAGTGGAAGTGAGAAAGGAAATCAAATTAAATTTCTTTCTTATTTCCTTTGTTTGATTTGTAATAATTTATAAGAATTTAATTTTCATTAAAATTTAATAAATATCATAATGTGGAATTTAGATTCCACACCAAAGAGTGATGAATTTAAATTCCTCCTTCATTGGAAGTCAAAACATCTAAAATTACCCCTTCAATCGTTTATTAACTTATTTAATATTATCAAATAATTACTATTTACAATTTTATTTTATCAATTTAATATTGTGGATAATTAATTTTATATTAGTAAAAGTTAAAGCCATGATTTAAATAATTTAATAAAATTACTTTACTTATTTTATTATTTTTAAAAAATACAAATACAAATTTAACAGTCACAGAACCACCATCACCGACACTAGCACGTGGGACGTCACCGCTCATACCGTTGGAGTCGCCGGCCGATGAGTAGTTATACCGTCACGCAAGTGAAAAAATAAAGTTATCTTCCTCAAATCTAGTTGAAAGAATTTTGAAAACTTTCTAACTATCTTAGATTTAGACAAACATCAAGTATTTCGGCGAAATAAGTTATTTCAATGTATAGATTGTCAAGTTCTGATAATTTTTATATAATTCTTGAGTTGAAATGACATGGTATAGTGGTGGCCGACGATGAGACGCGGCGGCTCCAATGGCGACAGTAACTCTATTTTTTTTTGTTCAAATAAAATTTTAAAATTTTAATATATTAATTAAGAAATTATTTGTATGATGTCATAATTTATTTAGAAACAAATTAAATTAAACTAATTTTAAAATAAAATTATGTTAATAAACTTTTTGAATAGAGTTTAATTATAAATATAATTATATTACTTAAAATAATTTTTTATTAGTTATTATATAGTAGATTAAATAAATTTATTGTTTAATTTTTTAATTATATTTATGATAAAGATTGAAAATTCTACACTAAAGGGTGAAATTGTCCAAATAAAAGTTAATGCATTTCCTTTTTTTGTATAATTTTGTAACAAATCAAACATTAGAAAAGAATTTCTATATATTCTCCTCTCCTTTCTTCCACTTTTCTCTCGTTTCATTTCCTTACTTTTCTTCAAACCAAACACTACCTAGGAGTCCATGTGTTTGTGTGTAAAAGTCTCTCTACCACATGCACAAATAAATATTTTCAGCTAGCGGATAATCTTCTATGGCCCCCGGCCCTACGGTTGAAGTCAATTAACTAATTTTTTTTAAATTAAAAATATTTTGGAGTCCATGCGTGATAGGCTTAGTTGGTTACATTCAGAAGACGAGAGTTTGAGTCAGGGGTGTTCGTGGATCGAATTTTACGGATTGGATATCAATTCATATCCGATCCACAATTTTACGGATTATAAATTTTCAATTTAATCCAATCCATGGATTGATGAAATTCAATCCAAATATAATCCATTAGTATGTGGATCAGATACGGATTTGACCCAATCCATATCCAATCCACCATTTTATGGATTGGTTTACGAACTAAAAGTTTTTAATTCTGTCCACTGCACGAACTAACTAAATAAAAAAAATAATTTTACTTAAATAAAAAAATTAATATAAAAATAATTTTACTACCGATCAAATTTAAAAATAAATAAGATTTAAATAAATTAATTGTTTAAATAAAGTTACAAAATACATTTAAAGTTTCAAAATCTAACACATAAAAAAAAACTCATTTGTTTAAATCAGTATATGGAAATTAATTATTTAGGAATCTATATTTGTTTATTTAATTATTTTTTATTATTATCAGATAAGATATAATATAGTGTTAATGTAATTGTATTTTAACTTATTTATTTACTAATAAGTAATAATGTCATACTTACAAGTTTTATTTTTAATTAAATAAATACTTTTTATTTTTTGCGGATTCGCGGATTTTTACGGATTTACAGAAGTAAATCCATATCCAATCCACTGATTGCGGATTATTAAATTTTCAATCTAATCTAATCCACCAATCCGCGAATCGGATTTTTACAGATCGGATTTCTACGAATCAGACGGATTGAGCGAATTGGATTGGATTATGAACACCCCTACTTTGAGTATATATGACTGATTCTGAAAAATAATTTGCTCCGAATTTTCAACTTTTGGATTAGTGAAATAAGCTTTGGGCACGTTATGCTCTTCCAGAGTTTTCTATTTTGGCATGGTGTCTTCTCCATGATCGGCTAGCCACTGATGATTTGGTACAAGCTCGTGAGATTCCTTTGGTTTCTAGCTGTTCGTTGTGTAGAGGGTGTTGCGAAACAGCGTTTCATCTATTTCTTGGTTGTGATTTTGCTCAGTCTTTGTGGGCTTGGTTGAATAGCTTATTTAATTTTATTTTCTGCTCTCTTGGGGACCGGATGTGTTAAAGGACACTATATTTGCTGCCCCTTTTTTTGGCCGTGTGGCTGCTTTATGAACTACATCGTGTTTAATTGTTTAGGTGCGAAAGAAGTGTTGCTTTGTGAATTGCTTTGTTCCTCTCCAGCAGAAAAAAATTTGAGAATACATTAGAACTACAATGTCAATCATATAATGTATCAGAATTAGTTTAACATAAGACTGTTTGTATATGTTGAAGTGTGAGCTTTTGAACTGGTTTCCAGAAGATCAGATGTTATGTCGGTTTGGGATTGTGATGCTATATGACATGTCGATTGGAGTTCTTACAAGCTCATATGACAATCCTTTTGTCAGCTTATTTCTGAATAACTAAAGCGCATGTTCGTTACGTGCTTTCACTTATTCTATATGGTATTATTAGTTGTCGTTTTGAGCTTATGGTTATCATGAGATGAACACGTGTCCGAGAGGTTGTTATTTTCTGTTATGGAAGCGGGAAAATTCTGGGCTTTGTTTATAACAAACCCAGAATATAGCTGACTGATGGGAGATCTCTCTGGAGTCTCTTAGGCGAGTATATATAGTCTTAATTAAGCGAAGTGAAATCGGTGTGTGAAAAGCTTGTAACTTCATCTTTAAGCTTGTATCTTGATCTTGGTGATTGAATGAAAGCTGTTGCTCTGTTCTTCGGTGGATGTAGGCCATCTCTAGGCCGAACCACGATAAACTGCTGTTCTTAGCTTGCTGATTTCTGATTTGTTTTTGCTTTTGCGTGATTAATTGCTGTTTCTGTATCAAATATCAGAATGTTTAGTGAGGTCTTTGGGGTTCTTGGTTGGTTGATTTTCAATCAAGATTCAACAGTATAAATACTCTCACTGTAATCATTTTTGTATGTTGTTGAATAGTAAGAGATCAGATCTAAAAGCTTTCTCTTAATTTTTTTTTCCTTTACTTTCTCGCTAGCCAATCATCCTTGATTGCTATTACTATCATGGTATCAGAGCCAACCATGGCTAGCTCGACTTAAGGTACTCAAAAATCAAGCTCCTACAGCTTCGTTACTCCTGTGAAGCTTGATCAGAATGATTTCATCGTCTGGCGAACTCAAGTGCTAACCTCGATCAAAGGGAATGGTCTAGAAGGTTATATTAATGGAGAATGTGTGTGTCCTGGTCAATTTCTTCCTCTCACTAGCACTGAAGCTAGTACCTCCACTGGATTTAAATCGGGAGAGGTGAATCCTGAATACGATGCTTGGATGAAAACAGATCAACAACTCTTGAGCTAGCACATGTCCACAATTCAGCAAAATTTACTCTCTACTATAATTCATTGTGCCACGGCTGAGGAACTTTGGAAATCACTAAAAAGTATGTTTATCTCTCAAACTCAAGCTAAGCTAATGCCTTTGAGAACGCAAATTCAAACTCTAAAGAAAGGATAGATGAATATTTTGCTAAGATGAACGTTTAGTTGACGGTTTGGCAGTTGCTAGAAAAGCTGTTAAAATGATTGATTTTATGATGCATAGGTTGACTGGACTGGATTTGTCTGACTATGAATCTCTTGTTACTGGTGTCTTAGCTAGATGTGAAAACATTAGCTTGGATGAGTTCTATTCTCTGCTATTGAGTCATGAAAATAGAATTGAATAAAGGGAAAGTCAGTAGTGATGTTGTTTATAATTTGTCTGCGAATATTGCTCAAAAGAATCAAAGTTATGGCAAAAGTTCAGGAAGTTATTAGAGGAATAATGGTGGATTCTTTGGAGTTGGGAACAATTTTGGAGACTTTTTAATGCTGCTGGTCAGGGCTCATCTGGTGGTGTGATACACTTTACAACTAGAATTCAGAAAATGTACCAATGATTGAGCACTCTTCGAGCGAGTGACAGCTCCAAAATAAGAGAAAGAGAATAAGACAGAGGTGAAAAAGGATAAGAGCTTTCATTCATAAAAAAAAAATCCCTCCCACAATATTCCCTTTTACATATATATCTCGTGACTCCCCTAGAGTATTCTAAGGCTAAAAGACAAACATGAGCTGGCAATTGTAAAATATCTAATTTAGAATAACAGAATTCAGATAATCGTTAAGAGAAATTATCCATCCACCCTTGCTGCCTTGGTTCACGTGGAGTAGTCCTTCATCAAGCCTGGCTGTTTCTTGGCTCTCTCGGGTCTAAAGTTGAGCTGATGTTTTGCTCCTGCGAATTCATTATTGGGTTCCTTAGTCACGGTTTTGGCTCCTTCCTCCTCTTTTGGTAAATTGTCCTTTGCATCCAATTCAATTGGCAAGCCCGTATCATTTTCCCCCTCTTGGAAACTAACCTTGTCCTCAAGGTTGAAAGCAGGATATTGTTGACAAAAAACTCTAAAATTTTCCTAAGTGGCATTTTCAGGAGCACCATCTGTCCACTGCACCAAGACTTGTGGAACCAATTTTCCTTGCTGGAACACTATACGAGTAGCACAAATTGCTGCTGGTAAAGTCAAGGGGTGATTGTCAATGCTATATTATGGAAGTGGAGAGATTTCTTGAGGAGTGAAGCCATGAAATGGCTTAACTAAGGAAACATGAAAAACAAGATGAATTTTCGATGCCGGCGGTAACTCCAGCTTATAAGCAACATGACCTATGCAAGCGATGACTACAAAGGCCCATAATAGTGCTTGGCCAATTTATGACATGAACGTGAAGCTACTGTATACTGGCGGTACGGTTGGAGCTTGACCAGCACCTTATCTCCGACAGAAAATTGAACTTCCCGACGATGAGTATTAGCTTTTTGGGCCATCCGATGCTGAGCTTGACGCAAGTTATCTTTCAAGGATTTCAACAGCTTATCACGCTTGATCAGGATTTCATCCAAAACTTGGATTGAAGTAGAGCTCTTATTCCAAGTAAAGAACAAATTGCTGACATTATGACTAAACCACTTTCATTTATTCATTTCAATTACCTAAGAACCAAACTCAATATACTTCCTTATTCCTTGAGTTTGAGGGGGATGTTAAAGTAGCTCATTATTCAGAACTTAAGGTGAAGAAGAAAGAAAAACAAACGCAAGCTTATACAGAGCAACAATGCCACGTCAGCAATGGTTGTTAAGAAAAATGCCAAATCATATTACAGCTCAGCATCAGTTTGTTAGATCATTATTAACGTACAATGCATATGTAACAAAAATATAGTTAGTTTAATAGTTAGTTACAAATTGTTATTGAGCATGAATAAATACAGAGCTGTAACAATTGATTGGTTAATGAATGAAATGTTCTGGAATTAATTAGAAATATTCTCTTTGAGATTCTCTCAAGCCAAACAAAACTTTCTTTATTTCTTTCAAAAACCTCTCAATATTTCTTCTCTCCTCCCACCATTTTTCTTCTCCAGTGTGTCAAGCTGCTTAATGAGACTTTTGTTCTCCTCTTTGACTTCCATTAACTTCTTCCTTTTTTGATCTGCTTAGCAGTGCCTTTCATAACTCCATCTTCAGCCTTATCTAGTGCCACTTCTAAGGAAGAAAAACTTCTTTTGACTATCTCCAAAGCCTCTGCCAACTGCTTGTTGTCAGCCATTGCTATATCAAACTTTCCCTCTAGAGCTTCATAGCATACAAACACTTTCACAATATCACAATTAATTTGTTCAATCCGGTCTTTATCATTAAATGATTTATAATCATCTTTCATGTTACTGCTCTTGCAGTCAGATTTGTGAGCGGTGTCTACTCTGCTTCTTTTTATTATTTGGTATCCATCAATTTTCGACTTGCATTGCGCTCTCAAAATATGCTAAATCATAGCCAAAAAATGAAAAATTAAAAGTAATTCACGGTCAGAGATGACGATTAATGAGGTGATAATTAAACCATGAGATCATAATTAATAAGGCGATAATTTGAATAAAAATAAACAAAATTTATAAAGTGATATGAAGCTCAATCAGTATTAACTAACTCTAAACTGAATAAAAATTGAATATGTGAGGAGGAAATTGAAAAAGAAATCGATAGACTAATAAAGGAAAACAACAACGAAACAAAAACATGAAAAATGAGAGCATATAATTGAAGCATATAATCTATAATCACCAAAGCAAAAACAGAAAGAGAATAAAAATGAAACAGAAACTCAGGAAACAAAAGGAAACGAGGCTTACTCAGTGTTAGGTTTGTTACGAGTGAGCTCTTTTGGTCCTGTCATGACATTTTTCTTCGAAGAAACAGAGAACGATTTAAAAGAGAATTCAAATTAAATTTGTTAAATTAAATTATGAAAGCCCTAGATTCCATGAAAATATAGGGTTAATTAAAATATTGCACATAAAATAATCTAGACTTATTCTCTATAAGAACGGTAAAGGTACTTAAGATTCTAACAAAAGTATTTAAATGCAAGATATGACAAAACATAAAAAATGTGATTCATGAAGGAAAAACCTAGGTCCATTCTTTACAAAGAATGACCTAACTCTAATGGACCTAACTCTACTCTTTACAAAGAATGACATAGGTCCACTTTTTACAAAGAATGACCAACGTCCACTCTTTATAAAGAATGACCAACATCCACTCTTTACAAAGAATGACTAACGTCCACTCTTTACAAAGAATGACTAACGTCCACTCTTTACAAAGAATGACTAACGTCCACTCTTTACAAAGAATGACTAACGTCCACTCTTTACAAAGAATGACTAACGTCCACTCTTTACAAAGAATGACTAACGTCCACTCTTTACAAAGAATGACTAACGTCCACTCTTTACAAAGAATGACTAACGTCCACTCTTTACAAAGAATGACTAACGTCCACTCTTTACAAAGAATGACTAACGTCCACTCTTTACAAAGAATGACTAACGTCCACTCTTTACAAAGAATGACTAACGTCCACTCTTTACAAAGAATGACTAACGTCCACTCTTTACAAAGAATGACTAACGTCCACTCTTTACAAAGAATGACTAACGTCCACTCTTTACAAAGAATGACTAACGTCCACTCTTTACAAAGAATGACTAACGTCCACTCTTTACAAAGAATGACTAACGTCCACTCTTTACAAAGAATGACTAACGTCCACTCTTTACAAAGAATGACTAACGTCCACTCTTTACAAAGAATGATTTAGGTCAACTCTTTAAAAAGAATGTCTTAGGTCCACTCTTTATAAAGAATGACCTAACTCCAATCTTTACAAAGAATGACATAAATCCACTATTTACAAAGAATGACATATGTCCACTTTTTACAAAGAATGAACAAGGTCCACTTTTTATAAAGAATGACCAATGTCCACTCTTTACAAAGAATGACCAATGTATACTCTTTACAAAAAAAATGACCAATGTCTATTCTTTACAAAAAATGAATAAGATCATCTCTTTATAAAAAATGAATACGATCCTCTTTTTATAAAAAAATGAATAAGATCCTTTCTTTAGACTGAAGATAATGTTTATACTTTTATTTTATTGTTGTCATTAATCTAATGGAAGAAGTAAACACAATTTAAAAAAAACAGATTTTCAATTTGAGTTTGAAATTTTACTAAACTTTTATCGCTTAAATTGCTAGGGCCTAGCAATAAGCTGGTTGGGAGGTGTGATTGACACTAAAAAGTGTACATTTAATAAGGATAAAATTATTAGTTTTTCACTTATTGTGTCGATTAATGCATTTATTATTTCTAAATTATTTTAATACTCCCCAAATATTTTTTATGTTAAATTAATTCATAATTTGTTAATTTTTATCTTATAAATATTTTTCAAGAATAAAGATGGAATTGAATTTGAAAGCGGGAATAAAGAAGAACTACTGGAACACAATTGAGGAGATGTAATAATAAAAAAAATAAAAAAACAAAAAAAACAAAAAAAAGGAACAAAAGGAGAAAAGAGCAAAAGGCAACCATGGTTTGATTGCCTGTGATGGTCAGAAGGCCATAACACCTCCTGGCCATCACACTTTTCAACATTCATTTAATTTATAAAAAAAAATAATAAATTAAATAAGAATAAAAAGATTGAAGAGGAGACAATTATTCCCTATAAAAGCCGGAGTATTGAGAAGCCAGAGAGCTATTATTTTTTTAGAAGCTTAAGGCAAGAGAGAATAGAGTGCAGCTGAATAATTTCTTTGTTTTTTTGTTTCTTTTCTTTTCTTGTTTCTGTTTGTAATAAACTTTTTTGTAACGTATTTTAAAAGTTTATTAAATAAATAGAGTGTTGTGTTTTCTTTCATTATGAATAGCAAATTTTATTAAGTTGAGGTGAATGGTGAAGCTCAATGTTTCAAACTATTAAATTGATTATTTTCTCAAATGAGTTTAAAGTTTATTTTATTATTTTCTTATTATTTTTATGTCATATTAATTTATAAATTTCTTTGGATATATATGATATTTTGATATAATGTCGACACATTAATATAGTGTGGCACATTAGGTACTTTATTTCATATTTATCCACACACATAGTTAGTTGAGAATTAAATGATATAATAATTAACTGAAAAAAGTGAGGCTAAAAATAAGAGAGTATTAAAATTATAGTTTGAATACTGAGAGTGGATCCCGTAGCCTTAGCTTATTTTAAAATCAATTTCAAATAATTTCTTTGCCTAGCAATTAATTTTCTTAATTTTACTAGATTTAAAACTCCATGTGTTTCTACCGCTTGACTGTTATTTAAATTTTTTTAATTTATGTATTTTTTTTAATTTGGTCGGTTCTACCGCCTAACATTTTAGTTTCAGTTTATTTATTTTTGTGCATTAATTTATTTAATTTTATGTTTTATTATATGGCTGGTTTTAAAATACCGCCTAAACTGTTTCTTTTAATTCCTTTGTTTATGGCTGGTTTCACCGCCTAATTTATTTATTTTATTTATCTTCAGTTTGCTTATTTTTATTTCACATTTTTTTACTTATTTAAATTCTAATTTATTTTCATATTTCCAATTTTTCATTTAGTGTTTTATGCATCATTGGTTTAGCACACACCATTAGCATTGCATGCGTCGTTGGTCTCGCACAAATAGTGGCAGATTAATTAGAAGATCACATTCACCACCCTTAAATATGGCTGACATAAGAGTTGAAAATTTTTCGGAGCACGAAAATGACCAAGCCTTGCAAAATCTTCATGAACAACCTAGGACCCTTAAAGACTTCATGCATCCTACTAGAACAGGGTCACCATCATGCATAGTTTTCCCTTCTGATGCATCATGTCTTAATTTTAAACCTAGTATCATTCAACTTCTTCTTACTTTTTATGGTTTTGAGTCTGAAAATCCATATTTGCAATTAAGGGAATTTGAGGAAGTCTGTAATGCATGTACTGATGAAAATTGTAGCATGAATATAATCAGGCTTAAGTTTTTTCCTTTCTCACTAAAAGATAAAGCTAAAACTTGGCTCCAAAATCTTAGGTCAGAATCCATCCGAACTTGGGATGAAATTCAAGCACAATTTTTGAAAAAAATTCTTTCTACCCTATAGAACAAAATCTTTCAAAAGACAAATCACAACTTTCATTCAAAAATCAGGGGAAACCCTCTACCAATGTTGGGATAAGTTTAAAGAATTACTTAACATTTGCCCACACCACGGTTTTAAAACATGGAGATTGTGTCTTATTTTTATGAGAGATTAACATCTCAAGGTAGACAAGTCGTTGAAATGATGTGTAATGATGAGTTTAAGAATAAAAGTCCTGAAGATGCATTAGACTATCTTGACTATATAGCAGACAATGCACAACACTGAGATACAGTTGGGTCTTATGAGTCATCAAGTAAATCCTAGTCATCTCCATCTGGTGGAGGCATGTATAACCTTAGGGAAGACTATGATTTTCAAGCCAAATTTACATCATTAGCTAGAAAAGTTTAAGCATTAGAGTTGAAAAAGAATGATAATGTAAAGTTTGTTCAAAATATTTCATGTTATGTTTGCGATTCTACTGACCATTTTGTTTTGGTTGCTGTTGATTATGTTTCAAAATGGATTGAGGTGATTCCTTGTCGGCACAATGATTACAAGATTGTAATCCACTTTTTAAAAGAAAATCTTTTGAGCATATTTGAAATACCTCGAGTCATCAGTGATGAAGGTAAACATTTTTGCAATAAGCCATTTGAGTCCTTAATGAAGAAATATAGAATTGCACATAAAGTTGCTACCCTTTATCACGCTCAAACAAGTGGTCAAGTTGAATTAACAAATAGGGAGATAAAACAAAGTTTAGAAAAAAAACAGTTAATCCAAATCGTAAAGATTGGTCTCTTCGACTAACTGATGCACTTTGGACATATCGTACTGCTTTTAAAACATCTTTACTAATGTCACCCTATCGACTTGTTTATGAAAAATCTTACCACTTACCTGTTGAATTTGAACATAAATCATTTTGGGTCATTAAATCTTTTAATTCAAATCTTGATGATGCTGGTAATGTGCGTAAATTGTAATTAAATGAACTTGAGGAATTAAGGAATGATGCATATGAGAATTTCAGAATTATTAAGGCAATAGCCAAATTTTTTTATGACAAAAGAATTTTTTGGAAAACATTTGAAATTGGTCAAAAAGTGTTGCTTTATAATTCTCGTCTTCACTTATTTCAAGGGAAGTTAAAGTCAAAGTGGAATGGTCCATTTATTGTAAAAAATGTGTATCCATATGGAGCCGTAGAAATTGAGAATTCAAAGGATGGTGTCACATTTAAAGTTAATGGCCAAAGATTGAAACCATATCTGGAATACCAACTACGTGAACCAGATACCGAAATCAATTTGAGTGACCCACCAAATTTTGATTAAGCCATTTCATTTGAACTTTTTGTGAATTTGATTTACTGTTACTTTATTGTTTGAATTGTTAGATTTTTTTCTTTTCCCTATGTCTTGAATTGAGTGCATTGCGTTGTTTTAATTGTGTGTTGTTTGACAATTGTGATTTAGCTCACCAAATTTTTATACTTGTCATGAGTACCTCCATGAGAAATTTCATTTTCGATCATCTTAAAACGCTTTTACATGTAAAATTTCACTTAAGGAAATTGCTCCGATTTTGTAAATCACAACCCATTTGTGATCTACAACCATAAGAGTTAGTATCATATGTGAAAGATCTAAAAAGACAACTCAAGGAAATAGAGTATGGTATTTATAATCTGCAATTGGAACTGGAGGTAAATTCAATAAAAGGACGAAGGTGAGTTATATTCCTTGTGTGTTTTTGTTTTATTTTGTTCTTATTCTTCACTTTTGATTTGATTCATTTTGTTTTGATTCATTCTCCCGTATAAATGGCGGATAGCAGTACTTCGTGACTTTTTAAGTCGGTATTCTTAGTTTTCCACAATAGCTGAAACCTCAATGTCAAACATGAAAGAAATACAACGAAATTTGCATCAACGTTTTCCTTCTCTCCCTCAAAATGCTCTTAAGAAGATTTACAAAGCTCGATGTGAACGACTACGTTTGTTAATGATCAATGGGATTCCTGTTGACATTCGCTGGTTAATTGAAGCAAAAGTCCGATTGGCAGGTGATTTTTCTTATCCATTCATTTCCTACATGTCTGATTTTGGTAAAGNAAGAAGAGCTAAGCGACTTGGCTTTGAATGTTCTCACTGTGTAAGACTTGCTTGCAAAAAGCCACGTTGTAAAGCTTTAGGAATGGTTTCAGTAAATCATGAAGATAAAGTCAAATTCGTTAAGGATGACATGAGTAATGAATCATTGGATGATATCTTACGGTCTCTTGAGACGCATCCGAGCGGATATGTTCAACGTGAAATTCAAAATTTGTGGAAATTGTTCCAAAAGGAAAGTGCACAGTTTAATCTTGGGAATCTGACTCTAAAAGACCTTATTTGCCAGTTTATAAGAAAACTGGATGGGAAGCATATCCTCGACCCATAGAGGGCGTTAAAGCCGTTATTGGACGTAAAACCAGAGGAAGATGTGAGCCACAATCACAACTACTAGTAAATATCCTTTTATTTTACTGTTCTTTTATCTTTTGCATTATTATTATTATTGTGTGTCTTTTTTTTTTATCTCATCACTGTTTTTTTTTCTTTTTATTGTTTTCCTTTGAATTATTAAGCTAAAGGCTTCACGCGTCATTTGACAAACACACCACCCCATTTACAGATGTATATAATTATGTCCATCACCAAGATCCTTAAATAGGAGCTTTTTTTCAAGCACTCACAAATTGTTTCTTTTTAGAATTGTTCTAATGGCAGCAACTTCAAGCAGTCAACTTAAAAACATTTGTGTGCTTTCTGGATTTCACTATGGAAAGTATAAGGAGTTCGTTCAGGCAGCTGTAGATCTTGGTTGTGGTATAGCATAGAATAAACTACATCTTGTATATGGAGGAGGTGACTGATGGTTATCAAAACTTATCTCTGAAGCTGCTTTCGTTCGAGGAAGCCAAGTGCTAGGCATCATTCTAAAAGCCTTAAAACCTTTAGGATGTTTACCAAACCTACCAACTAGAGAAGAGTTAGTTATCTCAGGTATGCAAGAAAGAATATCTGAAATGTTAAATCATGCTGACGCTTTCATTTTCTTGCCAGGAGACCTTGCAACTTTAGAGGCGCTAATTACACTTGCTTCTTAGGCTTATTTGAATATTCATAAAAATCTCATTGGTTTGTTAAACGTTAATAACTTTTATGATAGCTTAATAGCATTTCTTAATCATGCAATAAAAAATTACTTCATTCCATCCTCAGCGAAAAAACTCTTCATTTGTGCTCCTACTGCTAATGAGTTACTTGATCTTTTGCAAGCTTACAAACCAGAGCCAGATCCCATGACTTTGGCGTTGGATTGGGCAACTGATGACTATGGCAGTAACTCTCGTAAAAAATGTAAATTAGATTTAACTATTCGTTTGTAAATATTTCCAGCAGTGGCCATGTGATATCTCCTAAACTCTACTCATTTCTTTCGACATTGAGGATAATGTCTCTTTCAGGTTGGGGGGAGGGAATAGTTGATAATTGTGGAATGTCTCAGTCCTAGTGATGTTTTTACTAACTTTTATTGTAAAGACTAACTTTGGATAAAAATTTGAGTCGAAGATGGCAAAGTATAGAATATAGTGTCTCTAGAAACGCATCTTCTTAAGTTTAGTGTTTTGTTTCCAAAAAAACAAATGTCTTCTAAAGTTTTGTTTTATCTTTCTCTTTTTCTCTTAATCATCTCCCTTACGTTTCTGCAATCAGTCCCAATTTTTTTTAGCTGAACCACCTAAAAATCTTCGTGTTTGAATCTCTCTTCCCTTATATTTTTATATTGTGATTGATTTATTTGTTATTACTTTAAATTAGTTTTAGATTTGCATTGAGCTTTGTTCTAGAATTGAATATTTTTTTGAATCCCAATTCACCCCCTCTTGAGTTGCATAACTAAAATTTCATTTGGTATCGAAGCTTGGTTCTTTTGTTAGGACTTAACCATCAAGAGTAAAAAATCATTGGCAACCCAAAATGACTTAACCTTTAGGGAAAGACAGTCCACAACTAGACCACCGTTCTTTGATGGAAATGATTATCCGTATTGGAAAACTAGAATGAGAATTTATTTACAAGCACTAAATTATGAAATTTGGGAAGTTGTATGTGATGGTCCATTTATGCCTTTGACTAAAAATGAAGTCGGAGAAGATACTCCAAAACCTTTACTGGAATGGAATGAATTGGAAAAGAGAAAGGCCTCTCTAAATTCTAAAGGTATGAATGCCTTGTTTTGTGCACTAGATAAGAAAGAGTTTCATAGAGTGTCTAGTTGTGAAAGGGCAAATGAAATTTGGCACAAACTTGAAGTTGTTTATGAAGGGACAAATCAAATGAAAGAGTAAAAAATTAGTAGGTACACTCGACAATATGAATTGTTTCAAATGGAACAAAATGAGAGTGTGTATTCTATGTATATCAGATTTACGGACATAGTGAACACCCTAGGAGCCCTAGGAGAAACTTTCTCAAATAGTGAGAAAGTAAAGAAAATCATTAGGTCACTTCCAAAGGAATGAAGACCTAAGAGGACTGCTATTGAAGATGCAAAAAATTTAAATACTTTACCTCTTGATGATTTAATTGGCTCTCTTTTTTCATATGAAGAAGACTTAGCAGCAGAGAAAGGGCATGAGGAGAAGAAGAAAAGCATTGATTTAATTGGCTCTCTTATTTCATATAAAGAAGACTTAGCAGCAGAGAAAGGACATAAGGAGAAGAAGAAAAGCATTGCTCTAAAAATCTAGACCCAACCCGGCCCAAGAGCATGTTGTATTGTACTGTGCGTCTGTGCCGAGTACCTTAACGAACCATGCTCGTGCCGTGTACAAAAGCATATGTACCCGTAAAGTGCCTTGTGTCACCCAAAGAATTGGCCATCTCTACCTAAAGCATTGTTTAAGTTTTCATGTTTTGTTTGTCTAACTTGACTACTAGATTTTAAGGGTGAATGACATTTTCATCTCTCTAAATTTCTTTTTTTCACATTTGGTCCCCAATAAATTTGTAATACTTCATTTAATTCCTTGTGTTAAATAGTAACTGGCTAAACACAATACTGAAACTGAAGCCTGCACGTGACATTTTAATATGCAAATAGATTATTTAAGATATGTGTAAATTAAAATTAATTTATTTTGTTAAAAAGTCATATTTATGTTCAATAATATGTTTCTTATATTATTTTAATATTAAAAGTGAAATAAAATATCATATTAAAAACTTATTAGGGATGTAAGTGATAAAAATAATTTTTAATAAAGACCAAAATATCATTCTCCTAGATAAGAAAGCAAATCCAATTATTATTATTTTCCCTCGAAATCAATTGTTTAGGATAGTACAAGTTAATTTCAAGCAACCGGTTTGTAAAGTAAGTAAGAAGAAAGAAAAGGATATAAAAATAGAGTTCGGGATTTGTTAATTGTTCTAGCAACAATGATATATGTACACATAAGGCAATACATCGTTATTAGAGATTAAAAAAAATATTATAGAACCAATAAATTCACCACAAGATAAATTTTGTTTTTTTTAACTTTTTTATATTTTTGAAACTAAATTTTGTGCCATTGTCGGTGACCTATGCATCTTCCAAACGACTTAACAAGGAGAGGAGGAAACTTCTTATTCATTTGACCTTTCCACGCGGTTAGATGTGATCAACAAAAGTCTTCTCAAGGTCTTCTCATACGTAGAAAGCAATAAGTTTCTCTTACATTTAGGTTCTTTCTTGTTGTAATTAACAGTAATATCCATAATTAGCTTTAAACATGCCCAACAGTTAAATATGATCCAAATGCCCAAGTGGTGTTAAGCTTTACACATTTAATTTCAACAAAAAACTTAAAATGAAACAATTTGAATTTGGGAAAACTTAAATGATGTATGCATCAAGCCATCAAGGTAAAGAAAAAGAATTATCATTTTATCACTTTATATTTTTTGACATATTAATTTATCACCAAAAATTTTAAATAATAATTTGTTTTTTCATTTAACGTATCAATTTTTATCATTTTATCATCAAACCCCAGAATGATGTACCCCTCAAACGCGGATTCGCCACCCCAGTTTATACTGAAATAACAACGCGCTCCAATCATTTTCTTGGAAATTGACTTTGCGAAGGGAATGAAACAACTGAAACTATTTGTAGTTTTATATGGTGATAGATTATATAAATTAAGTAGCTAATTCGTCATCTTCAATAGATTCATCATCTCCAACCAAAATGATTCCAATCACTGTTCCATATTTGAAGCTTCACAGCTCGTTCAGAGCCATTATAAGAAAATTGAGGTTTATATCATGGATAAGCTATAACATTTGCTTTTGTAAGGCCGCCCTGATCCTCTTAGGTAAATTTTGCTTCCTTTCAGCTACTAAATTATTAGCATACCATCTATTTGACTCTCATAGTAACCATATTGATCAATTTGCAGGCTTGATTTTCAGCCACAAGTTGGTAGACCTAGCTGTAGTGGCTGTGTTAATAACATACCTCACAGATTATCCAAGGAATTATAATGTTGTAGAAGCTGCTAGACTTGTCAATTTACAGGAGGGAATATCAGCGTCTACGGTGATTTTCCTGACTTGTATTCCAGATGCCTTTTCCGGACGCCTGAATGTCATCTTTTATTCCACCATCTCCTGCATCTTAGTAAGTTATTAATTTCATTTTAAATGTATTTTAAAGAACAATAAAGCTACAGTAGGTATATCATAAACAAAGTTAGTTCATGTTTGAGTGAATGTAACTGTTAACAAGGGCGAAACTATGATTAAAATTTTGGGGACTAATATTTTATAAATTTAAAATTTTAAGGGTTAAAATTGAAAAATATATTTAATTATTAAGTTTTTTTTTCTTCAAAGACCACCATGATGGTCTTTGAGAAATTATGAAAGTATTGAGTTAAATTATGAAAGTAATAAATTTATAGTGGTCAAATTACACACACATACATACATAAATAATTTTTTTTTAAAGAATACTAAGTGCCGCCTGATAGTGTTAAGGGAACATAATTACAACCACAAGTTTTTTGTGTTTTTCTTTTTGTTTTTCAAAAAAAACCACTCACAATACTATTGAAGTTCATGAACTTAACCCGTACCAAGAGTGAAAAGTTATCTCGAGTTTATATGAATAATTTAATAATTATTCTCAGCTGATATAAGATAATGTCCTCAATGAAAACTTGTTAGAAATTAATAATTAAATTTCTTCTTTGTGTTTATCACTTAATTAGCATGCCAACGTTATATGAAATTGTATAAAAAAAAAGGAAAATAATGAAATTTGCAGGGATTGGTGCTGTTGTTCATAACAGCCTTTGACGAAGCTGCAAACCCCTTGTTGAAGAGGCTTATCTTAATTGGAGTGGTCTTTTTAGCAGTTGGTAAGGCTGGAATGCAGCGGTTCTTAGGTTCATTTCTTGCCGATCAACTAAGAGCCCATGAACCAATAAAACTAAACATAAGCGAACATCGAGTGAGTGCTCGAAAAAGAGTATGGTGGCTCATTCCCTTCTTTTTTAGTGTTATTGCCTCAGTCCAATTAAGCAGTTGGAGAGTAATTTCTATATTCACTGTGTCGGCCACGGGGATCACTTTGTTCATCTTCCGGTTGGGTATTCGTTTTTGCCATTGTACAGAAATAACTGGGCCAGCCGCAGGCAGCTCTCTTGCTGTTGTTTTCCGCGTCGTCAAGGCTGCTCTATCAAAAAGACATCTAAATAACCCTTTTTCTTCGAATCAGCTCTATCGTAATGGTCAAAACCAAGTACACGTGTTTCCTCAAGTCAAGTTCTTCAGGTACTGCTGCAAAGACACTATGAAGTGAATACAAATTAAATGACAGTATTATTGTTTTACCAAATTTAAGTCTCTAATAAACCTCAACAGGAAAAAAACACACCGTTTAAAGGTAAATGTGATTGTTTACCAAACAACCTAATTAGCTTTAATTTGAAGAGATCTCCAATAATCAATTTGCATGCAAAAATATTATATTTATCTTTCAATAATGTGCTTTCCTTTTTGTCCCTAGGAATTTGATTGAGACTGACTTTGGGTCTGTTTGGGATTGAGGTGTTACAGCTGCTGTGAAAAAAAAATTGTAATTATGAAATAAAAGTTAATAATATATAGTAAATATAAATTTTAAATAATAATTTTATCAAAATTATTAAAGATATAATAAATTTTATATTATATAAGTGAAAAATTATATCAACATAACTTAAAAACTACAGCAACTAGTGTTTACCAAATACTTTAGTACTGTAGCTTTCCAACCTCAATCCCAAACACACCCTTTGTATCCTGAAAAAGATACGAGTGAAAAAAATTGATTTGGGTTAAAAAATAAAATTTCTTTTCTAACAGGGATGGTAGTGCTATTCTCCCAATTAATATATATATATATATATATAAAACCTTTGCTTGACGTGTGTAAATACTGAATTGCAAGCAGATGGCTGGACAAAGCTGCCATTATAGAACCCTCCACCACTCTAATTAGTCCAGAAGAGCAGGAGAAGGCGGGCAGGCTTTGCACTGTGGCACAGGTCAGGGATACAAAACTTATGCTGAAAATGGTTCCCATATGGACTACTTTTGTTGTGTTTGGTCTGATAGTATCAACAGGGCAGACCTTCTTTCCTGAGCAGGGAAACCAACTGAATCCTAAAGATTTTATTACTTATCTTCTTGTAATTCAACACCTATCTCGTGTATTCGGCAACTTTCTGTGTAACCGGTTACTTTCAAAATGGGTTCCAGAAGCTAAACAGAAAGGAGCTAAAATAGTGAGAATATGGGCTGGAATGGTGCTGTCAACAATTTGTTGTGCCGTTGCGTGGCGGGTTGAGGTTCACAGGTTGATAATAATTAACAATAACGTATTACTAGACAACACCGACGAAGTTATACCAATGAGCATCTTTTGGCTTGCCCCGCAGTTTTGCCTATTAGGTCTTATGAAAGGGCTTGCTAGAGATGGAATAAATAAATTTCTTGATGATCAATTCCCTGAACCAATGCACAGCTGTGTATCAGCAATCACTGAATTAGTAACTGGACTTGCAAGCTTCGTAAACATAGTCTCTGTCTATTTCAACAAAAGCCTTTTTGCTGACACTTTGAACAGCAGTCGCCTGGACGAGTACTATAAGATGTTAACCATTGTTAGTTTTATCAATATTTGCTACTTTTGGTGGATATCCACCTTCTACACGCGTGGTGACGATACGACGGAAGCAGATGTGATACCACAAGCGACCGGCCGAGAAGAAGAGGAAGATTTCAAGGTCATTGTTGTTTAGCTTCAATTCCTTCTTCTATACTCTGGAGTTTTGAGAGTCGAGATGATATTAGATATTTGTTTGAGAGAGTTCATTTCGTAGCTCGTATTCTTTACAAAGTAGGAATTTTCAGTTATATAGAAGTTATTTTCGTAACTTAGAGTTGTTATCTAACCCTAAAGATCACCTTGCTCTTAATCCAACCATCAAGATGCCTTCCCTGTACTGTGTACTAAGTGTGCAGACAACAGTTATTTGTCTTCAAATACCCGCTCTCGACATTTTCTTCATCAACAAGGCAGCGGTAACTTGTCTTATAAGTTTCTTCGAAAGGAGTGACAATTGAGCAGTGTTGGGCCTCCTTGCTCTGGTTCTTACATTACATTCGGCTATGGGCTGCAAAGAGTTGAGGCCCAATGTACTATTTTCTAAGCAACTATACCGCCGCCAGGGGCGGGCACAACCGAGTCGGTTTCCAAATGAAGCAATAAAACTACACCCAGAAAAAAAAAAATCAATCAGAAATAAAAAGCAAAAATACAAAAAAATCTAATTTATTCACACAAAACTCAAAGCAAAGAAGTGGGTATCTCATTAAAAATTCCCAAAAAAAGAAAGTGACCACAAATCTTGATTGGAGCGTCAGGCTTCAACAAATTAGGCTGTTTCAAGAAAATCTGTCTGGACTCAACGGACAGCTGCCGGATCTCCGATTCCGATAAATGAACTAGCTTTCTTGGTCGGCCCCGGACCTCTAATAGCCGTTTGATTATATATCAAGAACAGCTTGCTCCATTTGTTAATCTATTTTCTTTTTCCCTTTTCTGAGCATTCAGATTTTACAGTATTTGACCCCGTGAAAAAGTCAACGGTCGTACTGGTAATGATCGAGTGATTTAAACGAAGAAGAAGAAGAAGAAGAAGAAGAAGAAGAAGGAGGAGGTGGTGAGAGAGTGAATAATATGGATTGAATTTGGTTGTTGTTTGGGGGTTTGTCAATGGTGGTGTGTTGCTGTTTCGTTTAAGAAATGGTGTCGTTTTGGAGAGATGACGTTGGAAGAGGATTTGAGAGATTTGGGTTTTTGCTTTAAAGAGAAAATAATGTTTATCAGGTTGAAAATTCCTTTGGATGAAATACAGAAAATATGAAATTAAAAATTAAATCAAAAACTGGTTTTACTATTGTCTTACATTATGGGAGAACCTAGGTAAACAATGATAATATTAAAGAATTAATTTTTTCAAAAAAAAA
>MKYO02000706.1:1643-22181 GCA_002013955.2 Citrus medica | reverse complement strand
ATTAGAGCAAAGTGGTTGCTCATAGGCTCAAATCCTCACAAAGTTGATAAATTTGCCATCAAATCATGTACACTATTCAAATGAATCAACCATCAATAGTGGTGTAGAATGAGAAGAAGATATGAGTGATATATAAAAGGAAAGGTAAAAATGATAAGAAGTGAGAAAGATGTATGTAGTAATATAAAAAGTGAAAGATAAAATGTAAGTATGGAGAAAAAAAATGAAAGGGTATGATAAAATAAAAATGGATGTAAATAATATGAGATAGATGGGAAAAGAGTAGTGAGAAAGAAAAGAAAAGAAAAGAAAAGAAAAAAAATAATTAAAAGTAATATATGAAGCATACTAACCGCAAAATCATTTAAGGATGAGTAGAGTGAAAATAATACTTTCAGATATCAATATTATAAAAAGTCCTCCCCTACACCAAGAACTTACATTGTCCTCAATGTATGATAGTCAAAGCTCACATAAAGAAATAAAGCGTAAGGATAAAAGATTAAAGGCAAAACATCCCTGCTTGCGGCCAAATTCTGCTCAATCTTGTTCTGCTTGTGCTCCATTTTCTCTAACTGAATGCTCAAAGGTGGTGCAGATGTAGAAGGAATAGTTAGTGGGGCAGCAGTTTCGTTGTCAAACTCGTCATCAGAGGTAGTACTACTCCTAGCATAAAGCTTCTTTGGAAGTTGAGTGGGTCCTGGTTCAGTAAAATGAAATCTCCCTTCCTTGAATTCGATCACACCTGTTCTTTTAAACAAAGACATATCCAAAAATTCCTTTTTGCAAGCAGGATGTAAATCATTATTGTCAGGATCAAGCACACATAAGTTTATAGCTAACAGAGTAATGTATGGACCAAGAAATAAAGTGTTATACCTTTTAAGCACACTCTGAAATTGATCTGCTAACTAAAAACCTAGATTAGGCCTCACATCATTTAACATGCACCAGACAAAATAAAACTCAGTTTTAGAGTAAACTCCTGAGTGATCTTTTTTTTTTCTAAAGAATTATATATTAAGAACCGATGCACCCATTTCAAAACAGGATCACGTAAGAAAGAGCTCTTTGATTTACTCGGGTCATAGGCATTGTGATCAAAAGATAAATTACGTCAAAGACCATAAGGCTCACAATTTTTGCTAAAGTCACAAGTTGTCCCTAAATATGCATCACTAGAAGAATAATCATCATCAATGAATCCTAAAGCTAGGTTAAAATCTGTGATAGATTGCGAAAAATTTCGTCTCATTAACCTAAACTTTATAACATTCGGAGTATGCAAAGTAAAATCATTCGGTATATTAAATTGAAAAGTACCATAGAACTCCCTAATCAACTTAACATAACCCAAAAAATTAACATCAACAAACTTATACAAACCAATCTTATCTATCAAAGAATTAAAATTATCTTTACATTCAATTTTTCAAGAGTCGGGTAATGAATATACTTAGCTGGAAGTATTTTTCGCTTGGAAATATCTTTGTACCTTTCTTTCTCTTGTTGAGTCGTGAATGTGAGGCACCCTCCGAGATTGGATTCAGTAAGTGGCAAAACACTCATGCCTTTTCCATGTTTCGATCTTTGCCTCACAGCTTGGCATGAATCTAANATGACGGTTTTCTCCTTTATAAATATGCATTTTCTAACACTCAACACCTTTTCCATGTTTCGATCTTTGCCTCACAGCTTGGCATGAATCTAAAATTGTGTTCCATGGGACCGTAGCGGGAGCGGCAATCTTAGATTTCTTTTCGACGGGTTTCTTTTTAGACGTTGATGACTTGGAAGTTGATGCTTTCCTCTTCTACATTGTTACAGTAATTTCATTCACGGGTTGCTGGTGAGCGCTGGAAGCTCTGGGTTGTTGGACGCGGGACTACTGGACGCGGCTGCTGCGCGCTGGAGACATGGTTGCTGCATGCAGATGGGTACAGAATGCGGGCTGGTTATTGGATGTAGCTGCTGCGCGCGGATGGGTGTAGGACACGGGACTGCTGGATGTGGCTGCTGTGCGCGGATAGGTTCATGACGCGAGAGTACTGGACACGGCTGCTGCGCGCGAATAGGTTGTTGGGCTGGTGTAGTCGTGGTTGGAGTGAGGAGCTGGTGAGAGATTTTTGTGAATTAGGGATTTTGTGAACAGTGAAAACAAATTTTATTAATTTTATTTATTTATTTCAAAAAAAACTAAAAGAGACACTTGATACTCCAAAAATTTCAGAAGTACTTTTTTAATAAGCATATGGGCAGGACTTAAAACCATTTTACTTTAAAATCACAGAAATACTGATTAGTTAAAACATGGGCATGCTTAACCAAAAATTTTCTTCTGGCCAAAATAAGCAAAAACATTATTTAAACAATCTGAATCAAAATTAAAAACAAAAGATATAACAAAAAATCAAAATAAATAAATCTTTTGGGTTGCCTCCCAAAAAGTGCATTTGTTTTATGTCTTTGGTTAGACACATTCATGCATCAATCTCCATAAATGGTGCTCTCGAGAGCCACTTCCTCCACAATATTCACTGGAAAACCTTCATAAAAAGGTTTTAAGTGATGACCATTAACCTTAAAAACTTTGTTAGAGGTCGGACTCTGAATCTCAACTGCACCATGAGGAAAAACATTAGTAACAATAAAATATCCAACCCAACGAGAACGTAACTTACCAGGAAAAAGTTTAAGCTTAAAATGAAAAAAAGAACTTTTTGACCAACAGAGAACTCCTTTCTTAAGATCATTCTGTCATAAAATATCTTTGTCTTTTCCTTGTAAAATTGCGAACTCTCATAGGATTCATTTCTAATCTCCTCAAACTCTTGCAGTTGCAACTTCCTTTGCTTTCCCGCTTCATCCATCTGCATATTGCATTGCTTAACTGCCCAGTATGCTCTGTGCTCAAGCTCTATAAGTAAATGACAAGGCTTACCAAATACTAAATGATAAGGAGACATACCTATGAGAGTTTTGTACCCGGTGCGATACACCCACAATGCATCATCTAATCGTAAGCTCCAATCCTTTCGATTTGGACTAACCGTCTTTTCAAGAATAGACTTGACTTCTCTGTTTGATATCTCAACTTGTCCACTTGTCTGTGGATGATAGGCGGTAGACACTCGGTGGGTAACATGATATCTCTCAAACAAAGCCTCCACCACCCGATTACAGAAATGAGTGCCTCTATCACTTATCACCGCTCTCGGTACACCAAACCTGGCAAAAATATTAGTCTTGACAAAATCTACAACAACTTTAGCATTGTCAGTCCGGGTGGCCTTAGCCTCTACCCATTTAGAAATGTAATCCACTGCTAAAAGAATGTAAGCATTGCCAAAAGATGGGTGAAAATGTCCCATAAAATCAATGCCCCACACATTGAATATTTCACACATAAGAATATGGGTAAGTGGCATTTGATTCCTATGACTTAAATTGTCAGTCTTTTGACAATTCTCACACGACTTACAAAATATGTATGAATCACGAAATAAAGTAGGTAAAAATAGACCACATTCTAACACCTTGAATGTTGTCATTTTGGGACCAAAATGACCACCACATGCATATGAGTGACAAAACTGAAGAATAGAAGGAATTTCAAACTCAGATACATACCTTCTGATGACTTGCCCTCGTCAGATCACTAGGTAGTGTTCTTGCAACTAAGTAATTGGCAATGTTAGCGTACCAAAGAACCATACCTTGAGTTACAAAGAGATGCTCATCTAGAAAATCATCCTTCAAAGGTGCTGCTTCTTCACTCGTGGTCAATCTACTAAGGTGGTCTGCAACCAAGTTTTTTGCTCATTTCTTGTCACGGATCTCCAAGTTGAACTCTTGAAGTGGTAGGATCCAGCAGATGAGTCTCGATTTCGCTTTCTTCTTGGCAAGCAAATATCTGAGAACTGCATGGTCAGAAAAAATAATCATTTTAGTACCCAATAAATATGAACGAAATTTTTCTAAAGCGAAAACAATAGCCAAAAGTTCTTTTTCTGTTGTTTAGTAATTGCACTGAGCACTATCAAGTGTCCTTGATGCGTAATATATCACATGAGCAGCTCTTCCAACCCTTTGTCCGAGAACAGAACCAACAACATAGTTACTGGCATCGCATATTATCTCAAAAGGGAGGCTCTAGTCGGGTGGCTGTATAATTGGAGCTAAAGTCAATAACTCCTTGAGCTTATCAAATGCTACCTTGCATGCTTCATCAAAATTAAACATCACATTTTTATGAAGTAGCTTGCATAAAGGCTTAGCTATCTTTGAAAAATCCTTGATTAAACGTCGATAGAAACTTGTGTAACCAATGAAATAACGAACTTTCTGCACACATGTTGGATAAGGTAAAGATTTAATAACATCTATCTTAGCTTTATCTGCCTCAATTCCTCTAACAGAGACTACATGACCCAAAATAATGCCTTGATCACCATAAAATGACATTTTTCATAATTCAAGACAAGGTTTGTTTCAATGCATCTTTCAAGTACTTTTTTTTTTCAAATTATAAAGACAATTATCAAAAGAATCAACATAGACCGTAAAATTGTCCATAAATACCTCTACAATATTCTCGATAGAGTCTGAAAAAATACTGACCATGCACCTCTGAAAAGTGGCGGGAGCATTACAAAGACCAAATAGCATTTGTCGGTACGCAAAGGTTCCAAAGGACATGTGAAGGTAGTTTTCTCTTGATCCTCAGACGCAACTAGTATCTGATGAAAAACTGAATAGCCATCAAGACAGCAAAAATGAGATTTTCTTGCCAACCTTTCAAGCATCTGATCAATAAAAGGAATAGGAAAATGATCATTCTTAGTGAGTAAATTAAGCTTTCTAAAATCAATACAACCCCTCCACCCATTCTGAACTCAGGTGGGTACTAACTCACCATAAGAATTCTCAACAATTGTTATACCAGTTTTCTTTGGTACCATTTATACCGAACTTACCCATTTGCTATCCGAAATTGGATAGATTATACCTGCATCAAGAAGTTTTAGAATTTCTTTCTTCATTACTTCCATCATGAGTGGATTCAAACGGCGTTGAGCTTGAATAGAAGGTTTGGCATCTTCCTCTAGTAGTATCCTATGCATGCACGTGGATAGACTTATCCCTTTAATATCAGTAATTGTCCACCCAATATCCTTTTTGTAATCCTTCAGCACTCTAATAAGCTTTTCTTCCTCTAAAGTACTAAACTTTGAAGAGATGATCAGTGGAAATGTCTCACCATCTCCTAGAAACATGTACTTTAGATAACTCGGTAACGGTTTAAGCTCTATTTTCGGTGCCTGCAAAATAGATGGAAGAAGTTTTGCATGAGATGAAGGTAATTCAATATAAGACATATGATGAGTTAAAGTTCTCAAAGAATTTAATTCATAAATTGTCTCTTCCAATACATAATTTAAAATAAACTCATTTTCATCCTTTTGCAATCATTTGATGCCCAAACTGTTATTTAAAGCAGCTGCCAATGAATCTTCTACATCCAAATAAAAAACTTCCTGCACTATAAGGTTAATAATATCCACAGAAAATACCGAATGTTTCTCATTAGGATATTTCATGGCATCATTCATATTGAACTCTATAACCTCTCCATCAAACTCCATAGTGAGAGTCTCTTTATATACATCCATTTTAGTCCTCGCAGTCTTAAGAAATGTCTTCTTAGCAAAATTCGGACAAAATTAAAGGAGCTATCCTCTTCCATATCAAGTATATAGAAATCAACAGGAAAAACCAACTCATTAACTTGTACTAAGACATCTTCTAATACCCAATCAAGATATGTATTTGACCTATCAACTAGTTGAATTATCATGCCAGTTTCTTTTAATGGACCAACATTCAAAGATGAATAAATGGAACAAGGCATGACATTAATAGAAGCTTCTAAATCTAACATAGCCTTCTCAACTCTAATACTACCAATTTTACAAGGGATAGTAAACATACCTGGATCCTTGCACTTAGGAGGTAGTTTCTTTTGGAGAACTGTTGAAATATTCTCCCCCATGTGAACTCTTTCATCTCCTCTTAATTTTCTCTTGGAGGTGCATAGTTCCTTAAGGAATTTAGCATATCGAGGTATTTGTTTTTAGCATCTAATAAAGGAATATTTACCTCAACCTTGCGAAATGTCTCAAGGATGTCTTTCTCTTGTTCCTCCTTCTTGGATTGTACAAACCGGCTTGAAAAATGAGGAGGTATCACCACAGGTAGGGGTTTCGCTTTGGTGGGTTGCGCATCTTGAGATTTAGGCATCAATTCATTCTTCTCAAGCTCATCTTCTACATGCTTTGTCACTTTCTTACTAGGTTCTTGCAACTCCTTCCCACTTTTAAGGATGACAACACTAGCGTTTTGCTTTAGATTCTCCTCAGATTGTAAAGGCAATCTCCCTGATACTTGAGACTCCAAGCGACTCACTGTAGTTTTCAATTGACTCATTTGGTTCTCCAAATTCTGAATGCTTGTTGTAGTTGCCTGCTAAAATTTTTGAGTGTTAGTTGCAAGTGATTTAACAAATTTTTCAAGAGATATACCTGACTTGGAGTTTGACTGTAGAAGGGCTGGTTTTCTTGGTGGGTATTGTTGTGGGAATCCTGACGGTCTAACTCCGTAGCTGAAGTTGGGATGATCCTTCCATCCCATATTGTATGTTTGTACATAAGGATCATACCTCCTCTGAGGCATGCCTGAAAATTCTCCAACTGCATTGGCTTGTTCAACGGGTTTTTCTTGAAGTGTTGGACACAAATCAGTTGAATGACCTATATTGGAACAAATGCCACAAGTCTTCACCTGTTGCACATTACTTACAGCAAACTTTTCCACAAAAGAAGTAAGTTTATCTAAACGTTGTTCAATAGAAGAAATATTTACCTTATTCACCTTCCTTGAAGTGGGATCTTACCTGCTGCCAAACTATTGTGCATTGACAACCATATTTGAGATTAACTCCCTTGCTTGAGTAGTGGTCTTGTTCACCAACACACCTCCAATAGTAGCAGCTATTATACGCCTATCCATCAATGATAGTCCTTCGTAAAAGTATTGAATAAGAAATTGATCAGAAATCTAATGCTGAAGACAGTTGGAACACAATTGTTTGAATCGCTCCCAATACTCATACAAAGTCTCCCCAGGAAGTTGTCTAATCCCAGAAATGTCTTTGCTAATGTTGGCAGCTCTTAAAACAGGAAAGTACTTCTCGAAGAACTGCTTCTTCAAACCATTCCACGTTGTAATCGATCCATGAGGCAAGTAGTACAACCAGTCTTTAGCTAGCCTATCTAAAGAGAAAAGAAAAGCACGCAGCTTAATCTGCTCTTCAGTCATGCCTTGTGGCCTCATACTTGAACACACAACATGAAACTCCTTGAGATGTTTATGAGGATCTTCACCCGCAAAACCATGAAACTTGGGTAACAAATGAATAAGATCAGACTTTAATTCAAAATTTACCTCCAAGTCTACATATTGAATACAGAGTGGTTACTGATTCAAGTCTGGTTTAGCTAACTCTCTAAGATTTCTTTCTATAGGTGCAGCTCTATCCATCACTTGTTCTTCTGAATTGCTAGATGATTCAACCAAATCAGGCACCGTATATGTTTCAGAAAGCAAAGGCGACGAGGATCATTACTTAGCTCTCTTCATCTGCTGTCTCAGCTGACGAGCTGTCTTCTCAATTTCAGGATCAAACAAAAGTGTACTTGTACGAGAAGAACGAACCATACACCAAGTAAAACGTAGAAAGGATTAAATAAACGACACCAATCCTCGGCAACGGAGCAAAAAATTGATGGTTGTTGAAGCCAACAAAAATAAATACCTACTCTAAATAAATTGTGTATAGTGATTGAGTATGGTCGTGTCAACATAGATCGATAATTATTTAAATCCTTTTAAAATGTAAAATGCAAAATGGGGGGATTGTTGACAATAATAAAAATCAAATTAAAATAACAAGAATGCAAATTAAAATTGGGAAAAGCTCTTGTTGAAGGAATTAACTCAGCATGATTTGACTCCTGATCATTGGTTCAAATATAAATCATTACTACTTATGAATAGATCGGTTGTAGCTACTGAGACCCTCTAATAGCCAATCTCTCTTTAACTAGTCGATAACCAAGGTACGACCATTGATTGTTTCCCTAACCAATAGACAACCTTAGATACGATCGTAGAGTTTAATCAATTGACAGCCTGAAAAATCAGAGAAACCCAAATCCTAATCAACAAACGCATACGATGGTTCATTTAAATTAGATTGTTTATTCTCATAACACAACACACTGCTATGCTATTTGTCACAAACATTAAAATCTTCATATGATGAATGTTTTAATTGACAATAGATTAAGTTGATAATTAAAAAGTGGCCAATTATCTAATTAACAAACATAATCATGACAATAATTTAGAGAATAAATAAATACCCAAAAAGTAATAAAACAATTAAAGCATAAGAAATATCTCACAGTAATGTTGAATCAAAGTTTTATTAACATTCAACAAAAATAATAAGTTTAGTTCTTCATAGAGAGAAGATAAAAATTTAGATCTAGAGTTTCTTTTTCTTCCCCCTTCCCAAAATCTCTCCCCTTTTGTTTTTCACGTCTCATTTATCTTCTAGAGTTTTTCCAAAAATAAAATACTAATATCTAAAATATTAAATTCAAAATTACAAAAATAACCAAAAAGATAAAACACGTTAAAATAAAAACAACAGGTCCTTAGTCGACAACACGCGCCCAAGCCTTATCAACAAAGTTCTTCTGAAGCTCATAATTTCTCCAGGAAAATAATTATCCTCAAACATCATCTTGTAACTCAATTTTAGCACCAATTAATAGAATTGCACCTACAAAAATAAAACACAAGTAAATCACTATTATTAAGTGCAAACCATCGATATTAAAGGAAGTAAACAATGCAAAACTAGTGCATAAATTGCACTCTAACAAATAATAATAAGCCTATGAATACATAATATTAAATAAAATAAAAAATTTATATTAATTTTTAGACTCATTATTGATTATTTTGTTCTATTTAACATTGTTTGGTTTTATGAAAGAATAAATATAATAATAATTCTATGACTATATAATGTGAAATAAAATGAAATAAAATAAATAATATTGCATAATTATTATTTTTAGTAATATAAATAATATTGAAAATTTATCCTTTTAAATAAAATAAATAATATTGATTAAAACTGATATTTTGTTAGGCCTCAATACTGATTATTTTATTTTATTTAATATTATTTAATTTTTTGAAAAAATAAATATAGTAATAAGCCTATGATTAAATAATATTAAATGAAATAAGCCAAATAATATTTTTTTAAAAAAAGAAGTAATATTAAAAAATTATTCTTTTTTAAATAAAATAGATAATATTAAAAATAAAATTTATTTTTAAGACTCACTACTCATTAAATGATCTAAATTTGAGACAATATGGACTTATGTGCTAAAATTTTTAACTCTTAACTTTTTTGAGTTTTTAATAAATATTAGGGACTATAATGTTAATGTTCAAATAGACAAATCTCCACTATTAAAATCATATTTTCATTAAATCCAACGGTTAAGAGTTTAAATAAAAAAAATATTGGTAGTACCTTACAACTATTTCAAGGTAGGTGGACCCTAATAAAAAATCTAATAGATAATATGTTACCATAATATAAATTATGTTCAATTGAATACAACCTTTTGTATTCTAAATTAGTATGTGTTAATCAATTTTATTGTAATTTATGATGTTTTTATATGAAAAATATTCTTAAAAAATTATGAAGATAAATAATGCTAATTTGAAAAAAAAAATAAAAGATAAAAATAATAATAGTATACCACAATATTATCATAAGTTATAGAGATGGATAATAATCTTAATTATTGAATTTTATTTAGGCAAAGTTGAAAATTAATTAATTAAATAGAGATATTTTGGAGAATATATTTTAATTATATCATTTAGACTTTTTAGATTAAATAAATAAAAATTAGCTTAATAACTAAAATTTTTCGTTAAGTTGAAAAAACAAACAAACTTAATAATTTATCTAATTGAAATTAAATCAATGAAGTCATTTAATTAAAAAATCAAACAGCCACTAAACATTAATAGGGTGCTGAAAGAATTAAAGTAGAATAAGATTTAATTTAATTTAATTTTTCTACTTTACATTATTTCAATTAGTATTTTTATTTATTTATTTTCTAAATATCATTTGATTCTTTTTCTTTATGAGTATATGCACTAAAAAGTACATTAAGTTATCGAAGAATTATGTCATAATTATCCAATTTAGACATTATTTATAGTATAGCATTGATTTATGGATACGTTCTTTATGTAAAGTTTCTTTTGATGTGAATGATTGGTTTATGAATTAGAAATGATCCCTCCTTAAAACATTTTGAATGTTCATTAGACATGAAAGCTTGAGGTGGTGGTTTAGTGGTCATGGGCACCCTTTGAAGAAAAAGTAGTGATGTCTGGTGGACCAACCAATGAAATCATTGTTATTTCTCCATCCTGATTCTCTAATCCAAAAGTAAACTCATTATTAATCTCTATTTACAACTGATCAACTTCAAGGAAATTACAGTTTGTCCTGTGATACTTAAATTTTGTAGCCATTCCATGGACCATACAACTTCATAAAAATTAATGTTTGAAGTTTTTGTTCAGCAGTTGTGGTTTCCAAGCAAAGGCAAAACTAGATGAAGGCCTACGGGCCCCAACCATATAGCCGAAAAGCAAAATATAAATGATTGTTATAAAATAAATAGAGAATAGGAAAATTTTGAACTAAACAAAGTACACTTTGGTACCTTGTTACTAAGCTTATTGTTAAGCCAATTTTTGTTGTTGCCAAAACAATTACATGGTTCGTAGATATATATATATATATATATATATATAGTGCTAGAAAGTTGGGGAAGGGGATAAAATTTCAACATGGGATTGCTTGCAACTTTAAAATGGCGAAAGTTCACCAATTTCACAACACTTCCCCTTTGAACTTCACTATTGGTAACTAAGTGTGCTTAATACTACCCCATTAAAACCTTACCAGTAAAATCCAGTGGGACAAAACTTGGTCGAAGAATAAAGAGTACAATGCACATTTATCCAATACATCTGCAGAAATTTTCTTTTCAAATATGCTCCCCCTGATGAAATATCTCCTCAAAATGTCATGTATTAATTTGATAATTGGTTGAGTCAATGCATGCCAATATTGTGGGCAAACTTATAAAGTATTGATGTGGGGAGAGCTATAGTAAAAAAGCTCAGCAAAGTTATTAGTGTGGTGTATCTACTGGGCATCAATCTTCTTGTCCTACTATAGCTCATGAGTGTAGAAACCTTTAGTCAGATATGCTTAGTTCTATCTCTCTTGATGTATCCTTCTCTAATTTGAGACATACAAGAAGCATTGCCTTCATATATAATTATGGGAATACCGTTATAGAAGTCAAATTGCACGTGTTTTGAATATGATGGATAATAGACGGCAACCAAACACACTCTTTGTTTGCTTCATGTAACGCAAGGATCTCTGAATGATTAGAAGAGGTGGCAACAAAAGTCTGCTTAGTAGATCGCCATGAAATTGATGTGCCATTGTGAAAACATATCCTATTTGTAAATAGGCTTTGTTGGGATCAGAGAGGTAGCCTGTGTCTACATAACTGATAAGACCAAGAATTGAATAACATAACCCTAAGTCTGATGTTCCACGAAGATATCAAAAGATACGTTTGATGTTATTCCAATGTCGCCGTGTCGGCGGGGCTAAACCTCACTAATAAGTTCATAGAGACTGCAATGTTTTGTTCGGTACTTTGAGGTAAATATAATAAAGCACTGATTGCATTGAGATACACTTTTGGACTAAGTATTTCTTCGTCATCCTCTTTGGGGTAGAATGGATCCTTTTTTGGATTGAGAGACTGAACAACTATAAGAGTGCTTAGCAGATGAGCATTATTCATATTGAAATGCTTTAAGATTTTTTTTTAACATAAGTTGATTGATGGATAAGCACTCTATTTGTTTTATGCTCGATCTGTAGGCCGATATATTATTTCATTTTCTCCAAATCTTTCATTTTAAATTGTCTTTTTAAACATTCGGTAGTTTTTAGGAGCACTTCAGGAGTTCTAATTAAGTTTATGTCATTAGCATAAATTGCTATAATTGCAAATCCAAAATTAGATTTTTTAACGAATAAGCATGAGCAAATAAGATTATTTTTGTATAGTTATTTAATTAAATATCCACTAAAACGATTGTACTACATGTGTTTAGATTGTTTTAATCCATATAAGGGCTGTTGCAGTTTGATTAAACACAAATTACGATCCTTTAATTAAAATGCTTTAGGCATTTTGAATCCTCTAAGGATTTTCATATAAGTACTAGCATTAAGTAATCCTTACAGATATGTAGTTATTATGTCCATGAGATGCATGTCAAGTCTTTCTAAGATTGCTAAACTGATTAAAAATTGAAATGTAATGGCATTCATCACCGAAAGAATACGTATCCTCATAGTCAATACCGAGTCTCGATGAGAAACCTTGCGCAACTAATCGCGCTTTGCATCTAGGGATTTCATTATACTCATTACGTTGCCTTACAGACATCCATTTGTATCCAACGAGTGACATCTTCAGGTGTTTGGACTACAGGTCCTAAAACTTCACGTTTAGCTAGAGAAGTCAGTTATGATTGAATTGCTTCTTTTTATTAAGGCCAATCACGCCTTTGTGTACATTCATTGACAATTTTAAGCTCAAAATCATTTTTAATTTCAATAGCTACAATGAATGAAAATATATTGTCGATGTTCATTACGATATCACATTTTCCTTGTAAAAGTATAATTTGTAAACCTTTTCTCTCTCTCTCTCTCTCTCTTTTTAATCTGTTTAGGAGTTACTGTCTCTTGTGAGTACGTTCATAGCTCAAGCATTATTTCAATAGGATCCTGACCTTTCATTCTTCTCTTCCAGGGAGCACTATCTTGAAACCAAATATCTACCACGTTTCTATCATGTAACAGATAATTCATTGGTTGCTTTTACACTTGATTGTTCAGTAGGAACAAACACCTGGGCTGATGCATTAGCAGCTAGAATATGTGACTCGGTTACCTTTACTGCATCTGTAAATATGCTGCAAATATACTATCCTTCGTACTTTATTTTCACATTGATTACTACATGGATCTAAATAAGACAAAGTGAAAACTTTCTAAGAAAATTCACGCCTTATTTTAGGAGGCTTTTCATTCTCCAATAATGAAAAAAATGTCTTATCAAAATGATAATCCGCAAAACATGCGGTAAAAAAATCATCCATAGGGGTTCAAGATATCCGATAATTTAAGATGCGTCGACATAAATCCCCAAACGACATTGAGGTCCCATCTTTGTATGCTAAGGGGGTGATAGAAAACATGCATAGCATAACCAAAAGTGTGTAGATGTGAAATGTCAAGTGGTTGATGAAGTACAAGCTCTGATAGGGAATAATTATGATAAGTAGTGGGTTTTAAGATGAACTAATGCCACAACATGTAAAATAGCATGACCTCATGCAGATATTGGCAATTTGTACGCATGAGTAAAGTTCTTGCAATTATCTACAACCGCTTAATCAATGATTTTGCTAGCATGTTTTGTGTATGTACATGTGGAACCAGATGCTTAACATCGATACCTATTGATGTACAATAGTCATCAAATGTCTTAAATGTAAATTCACCAGCATTATCTAGATGTACAATTTTAATTAAATAATCTAGAAATTATGCCTTTAATCTTATAATTTAGGCAAACAATCTTGTAAATGCAACATTACAGGGAGACAATAAACAAACATGTGACCATTGTGCAGATGAATCAATCAAAACTTTAAAGTACCGAAATAGTTCACTAGATAGATGGATTGTTTTACATATATCTCCTTGAACTCTTTGCAGAAACGATGGAGATTCATGACCAACCTTAGAAGGGGATGGCCTAACCACAAATTGTCCTTGTGAGCAAGCAGTGCAAACAATCTCATTGGACAATAGAATCTTTTGGTTTTTTAATGGATATCCATGAGAATTTTTAATAATTCTATATATCATTATGGATCCAGGATGTCGAAGGCGATTATTCCATAACACAAACATTTTTGGATCTGTAAACTTCAGGTTCATCACGCGTAGCTTTCAATCGCATTTATGATTATGTAATACAAACCTGATGAGAATATTTTGAGCTTATCTAACATGCATTTCTTCCTTGAGACATTTTTAGTGACATATAGATATTTCACATTATTTTCATTTAAGGTCTCAATATTTATCTATTTTGGCAAATATTTTTAAAGCTCAGCAGATTCCTTTTGGATCCATAAAGCATTTTAGATTATTAATTTTATACTGCTTGCCATCATGACTATAGCTCCTCTGAAGCCTTCTATCAAGCTTGCAAGGCCAGATATAATGTTTAATTTTCTTTCAAGTAATTTTATCTCCAATAAATATTTTTTATCTTAAAGAATAATATAGGTGGTTGTATTAGCAGCTGAGCATACATCACTAACTTTCATTTCCAAAATAGATAATTTATTTCCAAAATCCATAACCTTGTTATAATAAACAAGGAAAAATCACTATATAAATATAACAATCAAGGAAAAATTGGTATATAAATATAATATATGTAAATATAAATACAAACAAGAATTATGAAATATATAGAAACTTCATGCATGTATTTAGAACTTCTGGTTCCAACTTAAAATCGTAATTTAGAACTTCCAGTTTTGATTTTAATGAGGTTAGAATTTCATATTCTCACTACCTCATTCATGTTATAAACTTCAGGCTACAACAATAATATTCAAAGACAAACATATGCGAGAACAAATCATAATTTATTGAAAATTAAAATAACTTGATAGGTGGTTAAACCATCTATATAAATAAATTAAAACGAATCATATTTACAGAATAATAACATATTAACAAGATAATAACAATGTAGCTGGTATTATAGAAGCAATCATTAAAATTATCATAAACAATAAACAATTAAAATAACAATATAATGAACTCATAATAAAAAAACCTAATAATGAAAAAGCATAAAAGAAATAAGCATAAATAAATATAATCAGTAAAAATTAAACTGCCCACGTCAAACCAGCTATCGTGCCCATAACGTATTATAAAATAAATACATAATAGAAAAATTTTACCCACATCAAATCAGCTATCGCGTTGATAATATATTATATAATAAATAAATAATAATAAATTTTATAAAATAAATCAATAATAAAAAACTTTTGAACTAAACAAAATTCTCTTTAATACCTTGTTATCAACCTTGTTATTAAGCCAGTTTTTGTTGTTGCTGAAACGATTACATGGATCACATATATATAGTTCTAGAAAGCGGAGGGGACGGGATAAATTTTCAATGAGAGATTGCTTGCAACTTTCAAATGGTGAACGTTCACCAATTTCACAACAATGATGAATTTGAAAACGAGTGGTGATATTTTCACATTATTTTTTTTTCAAAGCCACTCTACTTATTAACAAGCCCCATAAAAAATAATTAAAAAATACATTTTAAACATTCATCTTAAAGTACCAAAAATAACCCTACTTATTTAATTATTATATTATTTTCTTTTCTTTTCTTTTATTTTGTTTTCTCAAACTTAGTTATTTAACACTTAAAAAAAATCAGATATATCATTTTACATATATGGATCTTATACATAAGTATAATATTTGATAATTTTCGGACGACCAATTTATAGTATTTTCATTACATACAAATTTAAGTGAGTCATTTTTAGTTAAAAAATTATAAAAATTAAAGTAATACTTACTTTATTTTTGTTCTTAAATTCTTCCCATGGAGTAGTATCTCATTCCTTCATCAATTCAAATATTACGTATATTAAAAGAGCTATCTTAGTTTAAGAAGGATCCAATAAATAAGTAAGAATATAATTTTTATTTTTTTATTTATTTATATTAATTATTTCGCCAAAGGGTAACACTGTAATTACGAAAAAAAATCTTAAATAGTGGAGTGCTTGATAAATAGAATCTGAGTACTCTTAACCAAAATCCTGGCTTCAACACCACCCCTGTTTTCAAGGTGTATTTTGTTGGACAATTTCTAGGTGCTTCATAAGCAGATTCTGAGTGCTGTACGTAATTATCACAATCAAACCATTCACTAGAGCAGATTTACAATCAAGCAAACCATTCACACTTATAAAAAAATCATCTTTAAATAGAAATTCTCAGCGGTCCACTTAAGTTACTTCATTATAAAAAATACTACAAAATTTTGAATTTTATTTAATTTTACTCCTAATATATGTAATTTATATTAATCATTCACTAAAAAATATAATTATAAAATAAAAATAAACACAAATTATAGTGAAATTATTTGTAAGAATAATTCTATTCTTTTAGTTGATAATTAATACACATTATAAATAATGGATAAAAATCAAATAAATTTAAATTTTTATAATATTTTTTAAACAGAATAATTTTTAAGTGAACAACCGATAATTTTCATATTTTAATTAAGGAACCGGCTACTTTGCATCCGTGATACGTTATCCCCCAATTTTGCCTTTAACGAACCAACCGTTGGATATTATCTAGCAGTTGGAAAAGATACATATAGAAAACGGAGAGACGAGTTAGAAGCCGGTGACCAAATATATAACAATTGTGTGGTACACAATTACAAGTAACTGGTTAGAAACAGAAAAGACGTTCTTGAATGCAAGAACTCGTTACATGCAATTGTACGTTGCAAACAACTATTTGGATCCATTCCAATTTTCGTAGGACAAAAACTCACATTTAATATTATCAAATAATGTCTTGAAGAAGATCAATTTATTTACTGCTAAAAGGTAAAGAACTCCAAGTCTTGGCGAAAAGAAAAAGAAAGAAAAAAATAGTTAACATCATCACCCCAGTAGCAGCCTCTGCTTCTACTTGGTGCCAATCCAACACCGCTTTTGTTGTGGCCCTTTGAACATCTCCCATTCTCTTTTGGTACTTCTTCTCAATCTGGCCAATCTCAACAGTCGAAATAGCGTAAGTGATCTGCAGCAGTGGATCGAGATGAGTCTGCTTTTGCTTCTACCCATGCCAAGGCTAAGGAATGACAATCCCAGGACGACCTATGCCAGCTTCGACTGGAGCCCTTAGAGCGAGGTGCCAAGCTTTTGAGGGAGATTAGCGCAACTTCTAATGCAAAGAAGTAATTGAAGTTTAGTTGATTTTTTATTATTATTAAATTTAAATCCTTGTACATGGGATTTGTTTGCTTTATTTCGGTGATTTACACACACATATTGTTGTAGGCATTTGAATTTATGAAGAAGAAGGGGAGACATAACAAGCAAAGGTATGTGCAAAGGCCGTTGAATATAAGACTATGTCGGTTGAAGCTGAAAATGTAAGATGCTTACTTTTTAACTGGCTTTGTTATTCGTCTTTGGGGTTCTTAAAGAATAATTTGCTTGTTCCAGTGGTGTTAGAAGAATATAACGTTGGAGATGTAGAAACCTGTTTGTTTCTTTACGGAAGCTTAGGCAAATTTTTGATTTTAAATGTATGCCTATTGGATATATATATTTTTTTTATATAGGTAGTGTTTAACATGTCTTGGTTGTAAAAGTGGGATTGTTTATCGATTAGGATGAAAATTAAACTTCTTGCATTGCAGTTGTTTAACACGTTAGAGTTGGGAAAGTTTAGGATTAACATTTGATTTCCTGTTGTGGCTTGACTGCATTATAGATGTCCTTTCGGGCATAAATGTTGTGTGAATTTGAAGAAATAAATTTAATGGCCTTTTTTAATACTTTTTAAAGTAGTATTCACATTTAATTTCTTGAACAATTTCCTTGGTGTATTAATTGGCTTCGATAACCTTTTGTAAATTAGTCTTTTAATTTAGAGGTTAAAATAATCGAGGAAACAAAGAGGAGTTTGATATATTTAACATTCTTGCTTACCTGGTCTTTACATAAGATAATTGGTTTACGCCTATAATTACTGATTATGTCCCCTGTGGGATAAAATTGAAACATTTTGGTTAATGAAACTTTTTCTTTTTTATGTTAAGGAGAGGGAAATTGTAATTTATGATGAGTAGATAAGTTCAGGTCAGTGTAACAGACAAACAAAATGAAGATGGCTTGTTACGAGGATGAATTGGCAAGAAAGAGGATGCAACCATGTAGCATTTTATGTTTTGGGGGTCGCTTAATTATATTTGGTACAAACATGTTTGGAAAATGGACTGGAAGTTGATACAGGCTGAAAATGAATATCACAGAGCAAAACACGAAGAGCTTGAAAAAATTATAGAAGAGTCATCAATAAGGCATTTGTGAGGCAAGCTCGACAAGCTACTGAAGAACATATCCAAGCGAAAAAGCAACAAACAGAGAGGGAAAAGGCTATGATTGAACGTGAAACAATAAGGGTAAAAGCAATGCCAGAAGCAGAAGGGAGAGCACATGAAGCAAACTACATGTGATCATACCGGGGGTATAAATTCAATTTCATTCGATTTAACTGAAGAAAACTGAAATAGTTGATCTGATTACAGCCAAAACTTTTCTGATATTGTAATATTTCGCAGTTGATTTTACTTTGATAATGTGATTTGTTAGGAGATAAAGTTTATGATAATTACTTAGTTTTCTGGTTCTTGTAATAATGTAATATGTTGTCAGCTACAATTCCATTGTTGGATACCATTTATTTGCCAGGATATTCCAACATCTTAGCTTAAGGACAATATTTATAAAATACAATGCTTAAAGTTTTGCTAGAGTCACCTGTTGAAATCTTTACGATGTTTATTAACTAACCAAAATAAGATGATTGTTGCAGTTGGGGAAGTGATTGCTCTTGGAACAGGGAGTTAAATGACTAGGCAACATAAAAAGTTTTAAGTGAATATTTGCACTTGTGTTGTTTCATATATGTCCATGGGATTTGACTGTTGAAGCTGATGATATCTTTATTGGGATTGCATGTGTTCCACTTACGAATCTTCCCAGTTCCATTCCTGCAACCGAATATTGTAAAATCATTCATAAATATCACTTTAACATTCTTCTCTTCTTTCCTGCCTTCAAACCAGTGACTTTGGCCTTAATTATTCATATATCATATAACCATTACAAATTAATATTTCATCTATTTACTAATAATTGCTATATCATTTACATTTTATAGGCTATTTTCACATAAGCAGTCTACCTTCGAGGACAAAGACAAAATAACATGTTTATATGGTATAAATAAAATCAAGTGCTTACATTTTGAAATGGATCCAACCAAATTACATTAATATGAAATTCATCGTCATGAGCCAATCAAATATACTACTCACGACTCATATAATGTGGGTACTTGATTGCATCATTTCAAGTAAGGAACACAATACCATTTTTCAATCCCAATAAACTTAAAAAAAAATTTTCCCTGCAATCACGATAATGAACCCCTACTTTTGCAATTCTTTAGAAAAATGTACCTCAGTTTCAAGTTTCATGCTCACCCATCCGCATTTGATTCTCCACACCTACACTAGGATTGTTTGAAATCCTCTTCTTTATGGCTCGCCTACCACATGTCTTCTAAGTTGAATGATGCAGGATCATTATTTGTCTTGTATAATCTGGCTACCATGATGCAAAAAAGGCTCAATTCACATTCGTCTTCGTTTTTTTATTATAAACGACAATCCTCTTACACTTGATATTCCCAAATACAAACCTAATTTCTTTAAAACCAAAATTATTAGATAAGTCAATTTGAAGAAATTTTAAAATGACGTGAGATATTCAAGCACACGATTTCAAGAACATGGTTGCTAGTAATTGGGAGCCAGACACAGAAATTCTCAGTTACACCTGAGCAAAATACCTTTTTTTTTATTGGACGTTAGTGGATTGTGTTGGGAAAATATGCTCTTTAAAAGCATATGTGTTTATTTAATTGTAAATAAATATTTTTTTGATTAATAAAATTAATGAGGTATTTTATTCAAATATCTTAATTGCATTAATATTTTTATTAAAGTCCATTTAATCATATGATATGTATTTATGTGATCACCATGTTGATTCACGAAAGACATAAATACAAGTTATCTTATGATTAAATAAATTTAGTTCGCAATTGATAAATAAAGTTGGACACTTTATTTAGGTATAGACTATAATAAATTCATTGAATGATTTGTCTTAGTCATATATAAATTTATTGATGTAGTACGACTACATTGAACAGGATCACATATGAGATTTAATTAACTTTGTAATAACTGTCAGACTTATTAAATCTCATAGGCATTAATTTTACTGTAATCTTAATCTTGAGTTAATTAT
>MKYO02000695.1:37234-56679 GCA_002013955.2 Citrus medica | reverse complement strand
AGAGTTTGAGTGTGTGAGACACTTGAGTGAAGAGATTGGGAGATAATCTCTTTGTTGTAAAGGTTTATTGACACCTCGAAGTTAATTGTAATCGTTGAAGCCTTGGAAAGGCTTGGATAGTGAAATCCTCAAGCTTGGATCGCTTGGAGGCGTGGACGTAGGCGGGGATTACCGAACCACGTAAAAATTCGTGTGTTTGTTTCTCTTCTCCCTTACTCTTTAATTATTGTGCTAGTATTGAACTTATTATTTTCAATTGTTGTTAAGACATTAGATTGCTTGTTGTGTGGATTTACTTGGTTAATTTTTAAATTTTCAATTTACCCCCCCTCTTAGATTGCACACTTATATTTCAAACCCAATTAAATGACACATTTCCAACTAACTTGAAATGGAATAAGAATTTTTCCTGCCACTGTTTTGACAATCTAAAATGCTCTTATGGATCAATTTTGGCCCATGAACTAGGGTAACACGTCAAGGATTTTGAATTATACAAATATATTTTGTTTTGCTAAGAAACCAACAAGTTGCTGTGGTGTAGTGGTTATCACGTTAGTCTTACACACTAAAAGTCCCCAGTTCGATCCTGGGCAGCAACATCAAACGATCTCATGAAAATTTTACATTTTTACATGCTAACAACCAATCACCAGTTGGTGTTTTGTTCGATAAAAAGTCAAGCGAGAAGAGACTATTGATTCAATGCGAACATGGGCATGCTGGCATTAGAATGTGCCCGTATATATTTCTGTTTGTCTAATTTTTTGTGAACTTGAAATTTTATTTTTTGAGTTATCAACTGAAACTTATAATTGCAGATAGCAAATTAATCCGTCAAAAAGAAGAGAAAAGAACACTCTGAATTCCAAAAATGGTTATGTTGTAACAGAGAATGTGGAGCTGTGTAAGACTAGCTACATTCTAGAAGAGGTAAAGGATGAATTAACAAAACCTTGAGCAGCTGATGTTAACGGAAATTAATACATCTCTACACGAAAGATTACACAATGGCCACACTTCAAACTCCGTGAGCTCAGTATATATCATCGGCCAAATTGCCCCTGCAGCATCACAAAAGGTTTATTATTCGGATAGCACAAAAGAACATTAATGGCAACAACTAGGAAATTAACAGAAGCCTGAAAGTAGAGTCACTTTGGGCAAAAAGGGGAATTGTCGGATGTTTTTCAATAGTACTGAGTAAGGGTGCCATTTTAGGCAAAAGTTCAGTCAAATTCTGCCCGGTTACTTTAGAGGCTTTCCATTACCAAGAAGCTTTTTGACGTATTAGAAAAAATTTTACCCCCTCTCACAATAATTGACATTACTAAAAGCCAAGTACCTTGAAAAGATAGTTGCTTGAAAAAATTTTCTATTCAGAAGGTTGACACCATCCCAAGGTGCTTGTCTTTAGTTAGCAAACACATTCAACCTAATTCTAGCAGTAACTTCTGGATGAAGCTTCAGCTGTGCAATATATTCTCCTGTTTCACGGATCTCTGGAAGAACAACAATCTTCTTGTCTACATCCCTGTCGATAGAAAGAAACAATTAGACAAGCATGGGCATACAACAGAGTAAATGTTGGGACAAGAAAGTTTCTTTATCTAAACCAACACTTGTACCTTTTTTTAATCACTTTTGCAGATTGAGCATGCCCAAGACCTTATTATACATTAAGCTCAGACAACTGTTTACTATTCAGAAGGGATATTTCCCCCCCTACTATTATGAGGGTGATTATATGTGATCAGAATATATTATTCAAATTGCCAACTGGCGGCCAACGCACTCATTATGTCTGCATCAATTGGTACAGGCTATAGGGAACAATCCATGAGCATCATTAGAAAATGCCATTTCCTGAACCTTTTAGTTTCAAAAAGACCATATTTCTTAAACAAAATACAAATATTTTTAAGATAATCTACCGCAATATAGAGCAAAAAGGTTCACATGCAGACAGTCAATATATTTCACCAGTATTGGGATATATATACTGACAAAAAACAGCAGTGCGAATAATATACCTCAAATTTATATTACTAAAAATGTTTATACTGTAAAAATATTTAAGCTTGAGTTATTTACCTTTGAAGCTGTGCCTTGATTATGTCAACCACATCTTGTGCAGTAACACTGCCAAAATAAGTGTATGTCAGACATTATATATAAATAAAATAGTTAATAACTGCTTAATGTTGCTACAAATCCAACTCACCTTCCAAAAATTTGTTTTCCTTTTCCACCTTTGCGCTTAACCTTAAAAGCTCCAACAGTTTCAAAAATTAGGGCGAGTTGTTGCGCCTCTTCTTTTACCTGCAGAAAACAGAATTATATAATCTAATATATTTCACTGGCAAAACATCTTAATGTTTGCAGAAGACAAAGACACATGGTCATGATTTAATATGCATTTGAACACCAAGTGCAAATGCTGTCGGTATATGTTTTCTTTAGAGGATTAAGAGCAGAAATTTCAGTTTCAATATGTTCAAAGGCAAAATGGAATCCAGTAGAACATCACAACTCGTCATGAGAAAGTGGCATATAGACAATGATGATAAAATAAGACAGGGCTGACTTTTTGGCCCCAGACACATGTAATAGAAAACAAGGTGGTTTATTATTAAATTATAGAAACTCAGCTTTTCACAGTTTTGAGACAGAAGAACTGCGAATAGAAGAAAAGAGTCACTAGTTCTGCTCCTTTTTACCCGCTAAAGGCAAGATTCGCCTTCTAACAATTACTACAAAATGCGGACAAGAAAATCATGCTGCAAGGATCTTTGACAAAGAAATTTGAGTGACTGCTAAAACTCACGTTAAAAATATTGACTTGCTTATAATGAATCTCCTTAAATGAAACACACACATATAAAAACACAGATCATTTCAATCAGAGAAGAAACAAAATCATAACTGCAACCCACTTATAGCATCAAATCAATAAAATACCAGAAAGTTTAAAATTCTCCAAATACAGTTAAAACAAAGGAAAGAAAAAATGAGAGTGAACATGGAGCTATGTCAAAGTATGAAGGAAGAAGAGAATAAATTAATGAGCTGCTTAATTTACCCTTTTCTTTTCAGCTTCAATTCTTTCCTCTTCCATCTTCATTTCCCTGCACATATATTTAAGCTTAAACCGAAACTAAGGAAAAACTAAATATTCTCCCAATATAAAACATATATGTCATTGGGAGAACTGTAGCAATATTTATAACTAGGAAAATTTTGTAGTTTATAAAGCACAAGGCAATGCAGTCTAATGATAGAGTTCTTCTACATAAAAAGGCACGTCATTCATCTTGATTGAATCCTTTAGGCCTCCAATTCTTTTAATAAAAATGTATGCAATTGTTTTTCTAGTCCAAACTTTATCATGGAACACGAATGTCATACAACAGAGCAAGATTGCAAGTTTAGTGTGGTACGCTACATAGTTCAGACTAAAACTCATCATGGATTAACAAGACAAATGAAGAGGCGACATGGACCTATGTTAAGATTACATTGGTATCCCGAGACAGTTATTATCAAAAGAACTAGCTAGTTTCTCCGAATAAGATTGCCTCTCCTCAGTTTTATATAAATCCTCTAACTGCTTTAAGATGAATATTATGATTGTCTGAACTCAGTCACCACACATGAACAAATTTACTATTCCGTTGAATACACATACATAAAACTCCAAACAGCTGCAGATTCCCGAAAACTTGATTCACCGAATAATAGTATTACTACACAGAAAATGTTTCCCAAAATCTCATGCAACTTCTTCACCTGAAAAATCTAATTTGAAAAATCTTAAAACACAAAAAAAGCAAATAAATGAAAAATGAAATATTACTTGAGCAGAAGTGGAGTGACAATCTGGGCCTTCCCCATTGGATGAAGATAATTCCTATAAAAACCTCCCTTCACATCCAATAGCTGCCCTTTCTTTCCCAACTCTGCCACATCCTCTTTCAATATTATCTAACATGAAAAAAAATTTATTAAAAAGGAAGTCATCTTTTGTTGTTCTGAATTTGCTCAAGAACTAAACAAAAGTATAAGGAACTATAATGATAAATAACAAATATTAAGCTAAATGCAACCAACCCATTTCAATTTGATCCACTCACAACATAAAAAACAACAAAAAATATGGAAATGCTATAAGATAAAAACCTGAATTTGAGTTTTCTTGTCCATTCTTTTCCTAAAATTTTCTCAGGAACCAAACAGAAAGCAAGGATTTAAACTATGAAAATTGGAAAATGTGAGAATCCACTTCAGAAAAATGAACAAGTTATCACCTTGCGAGTTTTCTTGGCTTTCTTTTGAGCCAGAACCAACAAGACACTTCTTTTGTCAGGTAACTTCACGGATTCGTTAACGGTGTTGCCAAAGGTTTGAAAAAAAGAGGAAGAACTCCATGACAGTGTCGCTGCTGTTGACGATGATGCCGCCATTGAGAAGCCCCAAAAGCTTTCCTGATTACTCGCTGTACTATCACTGTGTGATCTTATCTGTTCATTGCACAGTTTGTGCTCGTGCATTACTTTTTTGTTTTACAATTCAGTCCATTCTTCAGTTTTTTAAAAATTTGCACTATGGCCCTACGTATGTTAGTTTTGTGCTATTTCGCCTTATGAATTTTTAGCTTTCTTTTCGTGTTTCTTAAGCCTTCAACTATTATTATTTTTTTTTAAGATTGACTGCTGAAATATAAAATAATAAGAAGGAAAAAATTATTTATCCCGAATTTTTTCACCAAATCTACGTCTCGAAATTAAAACGCACCGTTAGGTTTCATTCTCCTTACGTGTTGCTTCATTTTGCTTTTACTTTCCACTTCCTTGCTTTTACTTTTCCTTTTCCAGTTAGTCCTGTAAAGCAAGGTAAACACGAACAGCACCACGGACAACACCACGGCTCCGATTTTCTTTAGACATTCCATTTTCCACTTAACCCCGAAAAGCTAAACACGAACGGGACCATGGCTCCGATTTTCTTCAGACCACGACTCTCTTCAGGCTCCGATTTTCTTCAGGCAAATTCTTTCCTTGGTTCTTAACATCGTTGGTAAGGTGCTGCGTGTGCTTATGTCTTTGTAAAGCAGGTCATTTCTCTTTCTCTTCTCTGTTAAATTCACTATCTCTCTTTCTCTTTTTTCTTCAGGCATATTCGTTTGTTAAATCATTTGGATCTGGACTTAAATGATTTCATTCCATTTTTGGTTTCAAATCCACTCAACCACGCCACTTGCGTCTTAATTCAATCTCTTTTTTCCCCCCTTCCCTCAACTCTTGTTCGATGGTTCGTTCTCTTGCTCTCGTTCAATTTTCGTTATTGTGTTTGATGCATGTATCATCATCTGATGGTTGGTTTTTATGCTGGCTTCTTGTGGTAGCGGTAGCTTTATTTATTTAATTATTTTTGGTTAATTGAATTAGTTATCGAGTCGGATATTGTGGGTAATTGCTATAAGATTTTCTAAATTACAAAAATTAAATTGGACAGATTTTTTGTTTGACTTACTCTTGCTTATTCAATTTTTTACCAGTTAAAAATGTTTAGATTGATATGTTTTTGAACTAGCTTCGAAATCTTTTTTCCTTGAAGGAATTTAGCTGCAGGATCTTGAGTTTTTCTGTTGTAGGTTCCGTCAAAGAATTGACTTTGTTCATGCATATGTTAAAAGGTTGGTTTTTGAGTATTGTAGCGTGTTTTTATTTTCTTGTTTGAGTATTGAGTTTTGAGTTTATTTTGCAGGATGTGGTTCTGAATGCTCTGCTGCAGTTACCTGTAGTTTTGAATGATATTATGCATACCTTCCTAACTTCTCGGGCACCATTTTCAAAATATGCCACAAACATTATCGATGCCTAGTATTTGGAAAAACAATCTCAATTGCATTTTGCATCGCTCTGTCTTGGTCTGTGATGATTCCAAGGGGAGGAGAGCTGGACATACATGATAGCCATGTGTGAAATAACCACGTAAACACCTCCGTGTCCTCATGCAAAATCAACCCACATCCTAACAAAATAGACTGACTGTGATGATTAACCTCAACAAAAGGAGCAAATGGCATATCATATTTATTCGCAAGGTACGTGGTGTCAAATGTAACAACATCTTCAAAATCTTTGTAGGTTGTCCTACTTTTTGGATCTGCCCAAAATACATTATTTAACCGACCCTCCTCATCCAAGTCAAGACTGAAGAAAAATCCATCATTTTTTGCTTGCATTTTCTGAAAAATTTTCTAAATTGCAGCTACATCCCCTTCTCCAAACTATAATCGCCTTGCTTTGTCAACATAATTTCTAGCATCTTTTTCTAAGAATGTGACATTTTCATAACCACCAGCCTCAACGACAATAGACTTGAAACTTTGAGCCATTCTAATTCCTGTTTCTTCATTTATTTTCAATTGTTTTTTTACATAAGGTCTAATGGTACGGTTGTATCGACAATACCTACTCTTGCTCAGACTTATAGCATGGTTGTGTTCAATAACAAAATTTCTAATTATCCATTTTCCACTAACAAAACGTCCTCCAATTTTAGCATTGCATCCAATTTTCTGATTAGGTTGAAGCTGCAAAACCTGATTGGATTTGCCTTTGGACTTGTCGTTTCGCCCGCAACTAAATATCACATATCTCATATTCCCGTCATCCCCTTTTTTACAAGATCTCCGCATCACTGGAAATCCCTCTTGTTGGCCATAAGCTTTGTAATATTCAAACATTTCATCCGGACTATTAAAACACATCCTAACCGTAGGCTCTTCCACCAAATTTTCATTATTTCCTTCAAAATTAACCTCCTGTAAATCTTGAAATTCCTCTACTTCATCAACCTCCACTTCATCAACCTCCAATTCATCAATCTCGTCCATTATTGCTGTAAATTTAATAAATTATACCAAATTCATTAAGTTTAGAAACAAATAAAAATAAAAATTGATTATTATTAATTACTTATCCCTAATTCATTATGTTTAGAATTAGAAGGGAAAAAATTGATTATTATTAATCACTTATCCCTAATTCATTAAGTTTAGAAACAAATAAAAATAAAAATTAATTATTATTAATTACTTATCCATAATTCATTAAGTTTACAAACAAATAAAAATAAAAATAGATATTATTAATTAACGATTCTGCAAATTAATTATTATTAATTAGTTATCACGGCTCAACAAACTGAAACAAATAAAATACAATAATTTACATACAAATACTTACGGTTAAGAGTATTTAAATACAAATACTCATGGTTGAACTCACAAATTAAAATAAAACATCTCAAGATTCATAAATTAAAATGAAATAACTCAACATTCATAAATTAAAATGAAACAACTTAATAAATTAATGTAGGAATAATAAATGCTTACGAGTTTTGTAATGTAGAGTTTTTCACTTTGTAAAGCAATAAACTCCTCTTTCTCTTTCAGATCTTCCCGAAAGCAAATGAAATAGAAAAGAATGAAGGAAATAGCAAAGCAAAGCAAATAAGTGGACCACAGGTGGACACAACAAATGAAATGAAATAAGTGGACCGCAGCACGTTGACTGAAAAAACACGTGAAGAAACATCTTTTTCCTTTACATAAAGTAACTGAAGAAACACGTGATTCATTACCAAACGGTGTTGGACCACAGGTGGACACAACAAATGAAATGAAATAAGTGGACCGCAGCACATTGACTGAAAAAACACGTGAAGAAACATCTTTTTCCTTTACATAAAGTAACTGAAGAAACACGTGATTCATTACCAAACGGTGCGTTTTGATTTCGGAGAGTAAATTCGGGGTAAATAACAGCAATCTAATAATAAAGTAGCCAAAATGTATGTTAAAAAAAAAGTGGCTAAAATAAATTTAATTTGTAAAACATGGATAACTAATAAAATTTAAAGAATTGGGCTATCTTGTGTAGCGGGGCAGCCTGGGCCTTGATCCGCCCCATACAGTCAGGAAGATCGGGCCCAGTCAAAAGTGGGGCAATACTGACTTGGGGGGGCGTGTGGCAACCATGAAGGCTTCATTGTTTTTAATTATTTCTTGATTTGAAAAGCAAAATAAGATTAAAAATATGGCCTAAAACAGAGGCTTGACTCGGCTTCTTTCTTTAATCACTATAAGAGAAGGCTGACGGAAGGCAAGGCATGGGCAATGAGTTAATCTCATATCTCGAAGAATAAAGGATGCATGAAAGCAGACGGCACATACAATTAATAAATTACATAACAAAGTCAGCAAGTTGCTTTATGCATTTGTCTATGTTTGATGTGTTCAAAAGCATAAAAAAACTTTTGTCATAAAAAAAAAGGCATAAAAAAACTCACACACCAATTAGAAAATTAATACATTTCTCTTGAAAATCCCATCGTTACTGAACTAATTAATTAAAAATTAATACCAGTTAATTAAAAATTAACTAAAAATTAATACTAGTTAATTAAAAATTAATACCAGTTAAAACTAAGCCTACTTACTTTCTTAATCACTAAGGATCCCACGCACAAACTATTTACTCGAAAATGTAAAGAAACGTACAAGATTTACTAGTTAGATACATAGGCCTTTTTCGAATTGCAACAAAAATTGTAAGGTAAATATGTTTTGACGGTAGTAGTTAGAAAAATTCTATAAGGTCATGATAAATATAAATTTTATAAATTACACACTTGTAAGTTTTTATTTTATTTATAAATAATATATTAGTATATCACTCTTATATTAATTTACTTATTTTACCTTAGCATTGATTTACAAGATTTATATTACATTTGTAATTTTTTACTTTTATTTACCGATGACACACACCAATTTATCACTTATATTTTAATTTACTTTTTTTTTGCTTTTTATTCACAAAATTTATATTTAATTTACGTAATCTATGTTTTCTTTTATACTAAATGCCGATTTACTAATTTTATGTTATATTTGTAATTTTTGTCTTCTAATAATACACCAATTTACTATTCCTATATTAAAGGAAGTCTTATGTTCTATTTATATTATTTATGTTTTACTAACCCTTAACCGTTCATTTATTTATATTAAACATATAAGTCTTATGTTTTATTTACATAATTTATGTTCAATTACAATATTAATGCCGTCATTAAAGTCATAGTTTTTTTTTATAGGTTTTGAAACATGAGATAGAACATGATCATATATTTCAACTAAAGATAGGGAGCTTTCTTATTAAAGATTGACTATTCAACACATAATATTGCACTAGTTATATGCTTTGGGATTAATTTGTCTAAAAATTTAAAAACTAGATTTTCAACTTGGTGTAATAAATGAAATTGTTGTTTCATATATTGATCTTTCTATGAAGATGAATCGTTGGAATTTTTCAACCGACAAAGATTGATGACAAAAAATGACTTCCCTTCATATTTTTCTTCTCAGGGATAGACATATATAATCAGAGTACAGGTTTGGATGAGAAATTTTAAAGTATGTTAGAAGTGTTACATTCAATGTTGTGTGCAATTTAATTAAATATAACCACTAATGACATGATAATTCTTTAAAATAAATATATGTATGTATGTGTGTGTGTATATATTTTTTGAGTGTAATATCTCTAATCTACACTAAATTCTTTCGGCATTGATGCAACACAATCTATAATGTCATGCATATTTTATTAGTACAAGTAAATGACTATATCCAGCGTGTAAAAGCAAATGGGTGTTGATTGGTGGTTATATATATTTTAATAAATTATGTTAAAACACACCGTTTTCTTCTGTCAAAGCTTATGTTAATATGTTTATAAAGAATAAGCTGTCGCAATGTGAGTGTGGTGGGATTCGAGGGAGGTCTTAAGTAGGGAAGAAGTAGTGGTGCTACCTCTAATTAAGTTGACTTGAAACTTTCTCTTTCTCTTGTTTATTTTTCTATTGGCAGCTTAATAAGTGCTTCTCTATATAATGACTTTCTTGTTCTTTTATGAACACAAAAGGCAGCAGCTAGTAGATTTTAATTTGGAGATTACAGAAGCAATTAATCTTTTGGAAAAATGATTCCTGGAGGGGCCACATCATGTTTCCCAAACATGTCACAAGCTAGCGTAAAAGCATATCCGGTGCCCGAAGACAATATTGTTTCATCTTCTTTGCAAACAAGTTCATCAGCAGAGCCAGCTTCAAATCCCACAAATTCTTCTCTTCTCTACAGCGTTTTCTTTCTTAAAGAAAAGATTCATCAACTTCAATCTGTAGTCACAGTTCTTGCCTCTCAAGGTCAGGCCACCGAGTCAACGTCCATAGCCATGGCTAACATGGGCTCTTTAATTCAAGAAATTATTATAACTGCTTCTTCATTAATGGTCACTTGTCAGCAAATGAGTACTCTTCCTGCAGCTTCCATTTCAGGTAACAATAACATCACCGCCAATGAAATATTTCAGCAGCAGCAGCATGTTGCTCCCAATAATCCAGAAAGATCATCAGGGCAGCAAGGATATTATTTTACTGAAGCATTTGATACCTGCTATGGTGACAACAACGACTATGTTACCACACACGATCATAATAGAGGCATGCATAATAATGTTATTAATAGCAACGATAATACTAATATTACGGTGGCTGAAAATAGAGAATCGTTTTCAGAGATCAATTGTGATATTATCGAATTGGATGCGGGGGATTTATTAGCTAAATACACACATTATTGTCAAGTTTGTGGCAAAGGGTTCAAGAGAGATGCAAATTTGAGAATGCACATGAGAGCTCATGGTGATGAGTACAAGACTACTGCTGCCTTGACCAACCCTTTGAAGAAAAATGGAAGCTCAATGGGAAATAACAATGAGTCTGCAATCAAAATTGCAAGGAAATATTCGTGTCCACAAGAAGGGTGTAGGTGGAACAAGAAGCACGCAAAGTTTCAGCCATTGAAGTCGATGATTTGCGCGAAGAATCACTACAAGAGGAGCCACTGCCCCAAGATGTATGTGTGCAAGCGTTGCAACAGGAAACAGTTCTCGGTGCTATCTGATTTGCGGACGCATGAGAAGCATTGTGGGGATTTGAAGTGGCAGTGTTCATGCGGCACTACGTTTTCAAGAAAAGATAAGCTTATGGGGCATGTTGCTTTGTTTGTTGGGCACACACCGGCCGTCAATGTTAATTCAACAAACACGTACGGCCAAAAAGGGGCAGCAACTGGCACCGATGCAATTACATGATAGGTAAGAATTAATTACTTGTACATTTAGCTAAATTATCAAGATTCAGAAGCTAATTTAGTTTCGACATTATTAATTAGCTAAATTATCAAGATTCACATCCTAATTTAGCTTCGACATTATTGATTATATTCTTAATTAGGGGATGATGCAGTGGAGTATTCCTGCTGTTTCTGAGAATAATATGGTACGTACTTGTAAATAGTGTTTATATGATAAGCAACAAATATATAACTTAGAGGAACTTAGTCTCTTTATTATGAACATTTAGATCATATGATGAAATGATGAACATCTAGGATTGGTTTTATCTGTAACATTTTAATTTTGCTCTGATGTCTAAATTTATCAAACATGTACACTGTAATTAACATATGATATGTATCAACTAAGTTTACTATCGATATTCGATAAAGAAAAGCATGAAAAAAAAAGTTCTAATTTCTGCTTTTGTCATTAACTTAAACAAATTTCTTCCTCAACTTAGGGTATGTTTGGGATTGCTTTTACTTCCCAAATAATTTATTTTGGGATAGCTTTTGAAGTAATTAAATTGACTTTATAAATACTTTGATCGTATGTTTGGCGAATTTAAATTATGAAATAATTACTTCTAAATAACTTTATTATACATGTTTAGTAAATTGATCCTAAAAATATGTAGTGTCAAATGTAAAATGATCAAAATATACACATTTTTTAAGAAACTGACATTTTTATTTACAAACTAATTATTTAAACTATTTATAAACTAATTACAAATTGACATTTCTAAATAACTTTTAGAAACTAACATTTTTACCAACAAGCGCATAGATTAGCTAGTAAGGGGTTGTTTTATCTTAATTAAAATCCTTGGTTTAAGGCTCAGGAATGCAGCTTCGTTAAAATCTCGAATCTAAATTAGTTGAGACCCAATGTAATATTCAGACACTAAATAATTTAATATACTAAATAATTACTCTTATTAACAAATAAAGCACATATGTAATAAATAAAAGTTATTTTTTTATTAAATAAATATTACGATTTAATAATTAAAAACTATTTTCCGCTGCCAACGTGCTGGTGTCAACATCGTTGCCAGCACTAGCGATGAGAACAGTTCATTTTCATTCAGTAAAGGTATCATTGGATTGCAAATTTTGAAATCTACTCCACCGTGGAACTTTAGTTGGCATCAGGGGTTTTGTTGGGAGGCACAAGCGTACGTGGAAACGATGTGGCAGCCATTCAAGGGTGGTAGTACACGGTGCAATCCCACCTGATTTTTAGTCAACATTTGCCGATCTATCATATGGTAGCAGCAGCTCACCTTCATTTGTCTTTGTTTGATGGCAGTGTTATTGTGGCCGTTTTATTTGCAGAGCGCGTGAAGCACAATCATTTCTTCTCTGTCAACAATGGCATAACTATTGCATGGAGAAGACAATTTGGAGTGCAATATTTTTAGTGCTGTCGTACGAGAAGTACTTCTGTCAGCCACCGATGACGGTACCAGAGGCATTCCCTGCACTGTTAATGGCTTTGCTATCTTGCTGTTTTTAAAAATATTAAAGAACATGTTTAGGGTTGCTCTAGATTGTCAAATAATCACTTATTTGACAATCTAGCAACCAAAAGGTGTTTGATAAATTCTTTTTAAACGATGGTGTCTCACACGCTCCCCAAATAACGGCCACCATAACGCCGCCATCAAATGGAATCGAAAAAGGTGAGCCGTCACAACTAAGTCTATCTGATAGATAGGCAAATGCTAACCAAGAATCAGGTGGGATTGCACCATGCACTGCCGTTGTTGAACGGATGCCACACCATTTCCACGTACGCTAGGGGCAGCATGAGCTTCCCGACAAAGCCTTTGATGGCAACAAAAGTTTCAACGGTTGAGTAGATCGTAAAATTTGCGACTTTAATGATACCCATAGTGGATGAAAGTGAGCTATTCTCTTCGCCGTCGCCGGTGCCAGCAAAGTTGTTAGTGCCGATGATGGAAAATAGTTTTTAATTATTAAGTAATAATGCTTAGTTAATTAAAAAAAACTATTTTTATTTATTACATATGTGGTTTATTTGTTAATAAAAGATGAATTATTTTAATTTCTGTAATTATTTAATAATTAATTTGAAATTTGAATGAAAATACTAATTTCTTAACAAACTATGGATATTTTAGTCATTGCATATATTTAGTTACAATTTAGCAAACATATATAATAAAATTTATTGAGAAGTAATTATTTCATATTCTAAATTTACCAAATATGCAACCAAATTACTTATAAAGATTATTACTTTAAAATATATCCTAGAATAGATTATTTGAGAAGCAAACACAATCCTAAACATACCCTAAATTTCTAAATATTTACTAAATTATATTATTTCAGTGCATGGGTATTTTTTAAAATACTTTATTAAGATGATAAAATTTGCATTGCAGATTATAATATCTATTTCAAAACAAAATTGATTTTCAAAAGCTAATCCCAACAACTTTTAATGTTTAGTGTAAAAGCAGACTATATGATAATCAGATTTTTAAATAATTTATTTTTTTAAAAAATTATTTACTAAACACCATTTGAGTGCTAGATTATCAAATAAGTGATTACTTGATAATATAAAACAATCCTAAATATACTCTTAGTGATGGAGTACGCATATATTTTAGGTAGTTCCCTTCAACCCTATTAAAAGTGATGGTTAAGTTAGTTTTCTTTTTTTGTGAAAGAAGATCAATATATATGTTCACTTTCAAGAAGATGGTAAAAGAGCTAGAGTGCATTGTAATTAACTGTTGAAAAAATGTTTGCGTATGTAGTTTTTTGTGCCTTTTTGCATGTAGCGATTCAATAGAACTTACCTGTTGGTAAGTAGTCTGAGTGGCAATCAATCAAATAAGCTGTTAGAGCAACTTTTTCTTTTTGGGATTGCAACATTATTACTATCGTGTTGATCGAGGTAGGTATATATGAAAGATGCTTCAAAGTGAATTGGCAATGAGGCAATAACGACATAAAAATATACTAGGGTTCCAGTCACATCTCGATTTTTCGGGCGTATAAATCAATTGGTGGAGGCATTACTAGGCAAGACAATTCCAAAAATTGAAGAGATATGCAGATGGCTCAAGAAGAATCTCAATATTGTAGTTATAAAAAAGTATAATTTATATATTTTCTGCGGAAAAATTACAGATTTCCTCTTCAAATATAAAATAGATATATCTAGATCCAAACTTCATTAAATGAATTGTGACACTTAATTTTTTCAAAATTAAAGATAATATATTTTAAAAAAAAAAGGTAAGAGGGGTGGGCAAGCCCAAATATAGTTTTTACCCCCCTTACCACCCCCAAAAATCGAACTCGATTTTTTGTAGAGGCTACAGCTGCACTGCAACAACCTAACCATGTCCTTGGGGGCTTAAAGACAATATACTTAATTCCGTTACACTAACAATTTAATTTATTTCACAAGGAAAAGTCCATATTACTCCTAATCAATTTAAGTTGTTTTGCAATTCATAAACATGTACATCCATCAAAATGAAATATTATGTATGTGTTAAAAACTAAAAGATGTAAAAAAATGGGGTAATATGGTATTTGAAGGTTTGGTGAAGCTTATTTTATGTGTTATTAATGAGATAACGTGTTGTCTTATGTAAGAAATAAAACTAATATATAATCTATAATGTGATGAAAATGTAATAAAATGAAACTATCTTATTATGGAATAAAACTTCAAAACAAAATTCAATATACAAATAGTCATGTTTATACCAAAATTTTAAGTAAAAAGAAAAAACATAAATTAGGTCATGAACTTAGTTTATCAAGGACAATATTGTCATATCACATACAAAAATGTATTTCATTTTGATGGATGTTTATTGTTTGTAAAATAACTTCAATTGACCAGAGGCAATATGAAATTTTTTATTATAAAAAAAGTTAAAAAAACTTAAATTGTTAGCGTAAAGTGTAGCATTTTAAATTTAAAGAGGATAAGTATCATGGCATATTTCAGTTTGAATGTAAATATTTCAAACTTATATTTGAGAAAGAATCTGCAATTTTTCCCTTTTACCGTCGAATGCCACAATTATCCGAAGGCTGGGCCGGCGACGGCGAGTAATAGTCACAAGATGCATAGTAAGGGAAAAATTCTTTCCCATACCTTCTCCTCATTTGAACGATAAATATTTGTGTCATTAACTTTGATTTTGAACTTCTCAAAGTCATCTTTTGAATAATACACAATAAATGATATTTGTTCATAATCACCTGTTGATCAACATGCATGATATTTGTTCACTTGTTATATGTTCCCACCTGTGCTTCATCGTGCATTTGGATTGAAGTATTATTTCCTGGGGCTAATGCATTTTGCTGCCATTCGAGGAGAATTACTTTCATCGCAAGAAATACAACCTAATCTGCCCGTGTCTTTTTGGTTGCTTAGAATCAATGTATTTTCTGTACTTGATGATATTAGCAGTAGAAGAAGAAGAATGGAGATGCTTGCTATCAAGATCTCCATGGCTAGAAGGTAAAACGTGATTCTTTGGTGCTCTAGATCTTTAATTAATTTATGTACTTGGATATACATGGCAACTTTATACATGCTTTTTTCTTCTGTCAAATTTTTTTTCTTAAGATATGAACTACGTGCGTTAATTTTTTATGAGTAAATTAATATATACGGTTTATTAATATAAATGCATTAGTTATTCAATTCCGTTAATTAAATATCTTAAACCTCTTTGAAATGAGTCATTCATGACTTGCTTTAACGTTGCTTGAGTAATGCAATTCGTTATTAGATATTTATATGGGTAAGAGGTCCAATCGAGTTGCTGGTTCGAATTAAACAAAATGACCAATAATTCTCATGAAAATAAGGATTTTTCAACAGACATTGTCATCATCTTTATTAGTGTAACAACGAAGTACTGAAAGTACCTATTAATTTGGGACTCCTATATACCAAATAAAATAAATCCATTAATTATATATTTGGGAATCGTAATGGCATGGTTATATGTCTTCTATATTAACCAAAAGTTATATGTAGGCAACATATATACATATGTGTATGTATATTAGAATTTTTTAGATGTAGATATCTGTATTTTTTAAATCATGTGAATGAACTTAAAAACTAGAAAAAAGGGGGACTCTACCATACTAAAAAGCAAAACAATACTTTTAAGTTTATGTGTCAGTACCAACATGTCAATTTTCTTTTTTTCTTTTAGCTCTATTTGAATTTTAAAATCATAAGAATGTCTGCACCTAAAAAACTATATATATATATATCAGTGTGTGTGTGGATTTCCGCACGAAAATTTAATGTGGATGGAGCTAAAATGCAAAGAAATATAAATTTGAGCACACTCATGTTTTATCTTTTAGTGTGCATGAATTTTTCATTCGGACTTCCACATCCATATATATATATATGTGTGTGTGTGTGTACACACACATATAATAAACAATTAGCTAGGTAGCTCCTCTTCAATTTGTCAATCAATTTTAGAAGCTAACTAGATAACTTTCAACTTGGTGAAGTTAATGAAAATAATTGTTGTCATTGCATGGATATAAATCGTTGGAAATTATCAACTCATGCGTAAAGATTGATGATAGAATTGAAAATGACTTCCTTCTTCTATATATATATATATCCCTCCCTAGTAAGAGGCACACATGATCTGAATTCAGATATGGACACAACACAATCTATAATGTAAGTATTTTGTTATAGAAGTACTGAACGACTATATATATCCAGCATGTAAAGGCAAATGGGTATTGACTGGTGGTATATTACATTTGTATTAGTCATGTTAATTAATTAACTAAACACATCATTTAATTTATATAATACTTAATTAATTTCTTTAAGATTCTTAATTAATTTCTTCAAGAAGAAGCTGGTGTCGCAATGTGAGAGTGGTGGGATTTGAGGGAGGTGTTAAGTGGGGATGAAATGATGCTACCTCTCTAAGTTGACTTGAAGCTTTCTCTTTCTCTCGTTCATTTTTTTATTAGCAGCCCAAGAGCTTCTCTCTATAATCTATATGATTACTACCTTTTTCTTTAATCAAGAAAAAGAAAAAGAAAAATAAAAGCAGCAGCTATAGCTACCAGATTTTATCTTGGAGATCTTATATAGAAGCAAAATCTTTTCGAAAATGATTTTTTCAGGTGTAGGAGCCGCATCTTGTTTCCCAAACATGTCACAAGCTGTAGTTTCATCATCAGGGCCAGCTTCAAATCCCTCAAATGTGTCTTCTCTTCTCTACAGTGTTTCCTTCCTGAAACAAAAGGTTCATCAGCTTCAATCTGTAATCACCATTCTTGTTTCTCAAGATCATAATCAGCCCACTGAGTCAACATCCATAGCCCTGGCTAACATGAGATCTTTAGTTCAAGAAATTATTCTTACCGCTTCTTCATTGATGGTCACTTGTCAGCAAATGAGTCCTCCGCCAGCTTCCACTTCAGGTAACAACAACATCACCACTAATGAAATATCACAGCTTGATCCCAATAATAATCAAGAAAGATCATCAGGGCTGCAAGGGTGTTATAATTTTAGTGACGCATTTGATACGTGGTATGGCGACCACAATGACTTTGTGACTACAGATGATGATAATAACAGAGGCATGCATTCTAATAACGTTAGTAACTATATTAACAATGCGAATATTACGGTTGCTGAAAATGGAGAATCATTTTCAGAGATCAATGGTGATATTATCGAGGTGGATGCGGTGGATTTGTTAGCTAAGTACACACATTATTGTCAAGTTTGTGGCAAAGGGTTCAAGAGAGACGCAAATTTGAGAATGCACATGAGAGCTCATGGTGATGAGTACAAGACTAGTGCTGCCTTGACCAATCCTTTGAAGAAAAATGGAAGCTCAATGGGAAAAAACAATGAGTCTACAATCAAAATTGTAAGGAAATATTCGTGTCCACAAGAAGGGTGTAGGTGGAACAAAAAGCACGCAAAGTTTCAGCCATTGAAGTCGATGATTTGCGTGAAGAATCATTACAAGAGGAGCCACTGCCCCAAGATGTATGTGTGCAAGCGTTGCAACAGGAAGCAGTTCTCGGTGCTTTCTGATTTGCGGACGCATGAGAAGCATTGTGGGGATTCGAAGTGGCAGTGTTCATGCGGCACTACATTTTCAAGGAAAGATAAGCTTATGGGGCATGTTGCTTTATTTGTCGGGCACACACCGGCTGTCAATGTTAATTCAACAAACACGTACGGCCAAAAAGGAGCATCAACTGGCACCAATGTAATTAGATGATAGGTAAGAATTAACTACTTATACATTTAGCTAAATTATCAAGATTCACATGCTAATTTAGCTGTTTAAAACCTTTGCTTATGTTCTTAACTAGGGGTTGATGACTTGATGCAATGGCATGGTGCTGTACCTACCTATACCGAGCGAAATTAATGCGCTTTGTTCTTCTATTGGGCACATATGACCCTTGAAAGGTAGAATTAGATGCGGCTGTCTTTCTTTATTTTGCTGTTTCTGACACACACACACACACACTTGTAAATAGTGTTTATATATATATGATAATCAACAGTATATACAACTAGGGAGGAAATTAGTGTCTTAATTATGAACGTTTAGATCACATGAAATGATGTATGGATATCTTGGATTGGTTTTATCTTTGTCATCTTAATTTGCAATGTTATCTAAATTCAAGAATCACATACATGATACTTCACAGTTCGTTAATTATGTAATCACATTTTTTTAACCACTAAAAATCCAGTTTTATTTGTTTCGGCAACAAGTTGAATTTGCTAAGTTCTTCCTAGATATAGTGATTAAGCACGTATATATTTTATTTTTAGCGGAGTTTTTTTATTTTGGCAATCTAAGTACAATCGTTCTGGTATGTTACTTGAGTCTTTGATTATTGTTTAGGTAAAATTTCTTATCTTTATTAGTTTAGCGTCTCAAATTCCATTCACCCAAACCCAAATCACAATCGAGATATATTTACTAAGACTAGCTCCATCAACAAAGGAAGTGTACGCTAAGAAATTAGAGCTCCTACATATGGAGCTTGCAACGTTCTTTACTGTATCAAAATCTTCTATACATGAACACCTAATAAAACTATAGTCTCTAGAATTGGGGGGGGGGGGGCCAAAAAA
>MKYO02000695.1:0-22969 GCA_002013955.2 Citrus medica | reverse complement strand
AAAGGAAGGTGATTTCACCACAGTGATCCGAGCAATAGCTGATAACACAAACGTTGGTGAAAGAATCTGGTCGGTCAGAAAGCGAACAGATTTGAGCATCAACAATTGCATTATCTAGATCCAAAAGTTTCAAGTTTATTAAAAAATAAAATGCTATTCTGAATTTCTGATGTACACCCACTCATTGGGATGACAATGGGGAAGGGAGAGGAGGAGACCAATCTCTCCGTATCCATATTCGATATTTTGTGTATGTCCCCATCTCCGTCCCCGTCCCCGTCATAATTGATTAAGAGAATCTCCATCCCCTCCCCGAATAATAACAGGGGTTCTCCGAGAGTTTCCGATCCGCGAATAACTAATATTTTTTTTGTTTTTGAATTTGAGTTAATTATATTAAAATAAAAATTCAAATAAAAATAAAGTTTAAAATATATCTTACATTAACATTGATCTATTACAAAAGTCACATGCAAAATACAAATGATCAAAATAATTATCTTTATCAATATTCATAATCCTATAATAAAAAAAAAGAATTTACTTTTATATTGATAATAAAATAAATGAAATAAATGTAGATACTTAATTAATATTTTTAATAAAACAAAATTTTTAGGCTAATAGAATCTACCCAGCCTTTTTAATGTCCTAAATAAAATTTTAAGATTTTAATTAGTTAATTAGGCCTAAAAGTTTAATAATATAAATATTTTAATATTTTTTATTTTTACCAATATTTATAATTTTATAATATAATTTAAATTTTAGTATTTATTTACTAGTAATTTTAAAAATTAAAATTAAAAATTAAAATGGGAGAAATGGGGAGGGGATAAGAAATTGGGTAAAAAAATGTCTATATTCCTTCTCTGAATAAAAGATCAAGTATAAAATTATCTTCGTACCCTCCCCGACATGGAAAGATCCCTAAAAGTACTTGTCCTCGTGAAAATTTTTACCATTCCTATCCATCCACCGATATTTCTCGTTTAAAAAATATTAAAAGTGTATTTAAAATTAAAATTAGACAAATATAATTTAAAAATTATAATACTAAATATTTAATAAATATTAATTGATGTAACTAAAAAATGATATTAATATAATTTTTTAATTACGCGATAAAAAATCTACTATACCATTAATAATATTATTATTTTTTTCTCCAACAACGATACCATAAAGTTTCAACGATACCATAAAGTTTCAGACACCTCATCCCCAAACGCATCTATATCATTTTGTGAAACGAACGGAATACAGCCACCAACCGAAAAGAGCTACTGAGCTTGCTGCGTTCTCCTTGGTTCTTTTATTTATTCTAGAGTGTAGTCTTTTCCAAATCCAAACCTAAAATCCGCCACCACCACCATGTCATCAACTCCAAGAAAACGCAAGCAAGTGGCAACATCCCCGGTCTCCTCACCCACCTCCCCAAACGGCCGGGTTTTTACCGACTCCGACGAGATCCGCCTCCTCAAAATCTTCAAGAAACTTGCCGAACAAAACCCTTCGTCGTCATCGTCATCGTCATCAACTCCAAACTCAACCATCACCCTTGATTCCTCATCATTCAACCGCATCAACTCGTCCCTCGGCTCCAAATTCACCCACGCTCAGATTAATGACAAGATTCGCAGGTTACGGGTCAAGTACCGCAAGCAAGCTCGCTCCAAGTCCCTCATCAAAACCCCACATGACCAAGCGCTTTTCAAGATTGCCCAATTAATATGGGGCAAGAAAAAAACGAACAGAAAGAAAGAAGCCAAGAAAGTTCAAAATTCCGCATCTGCTGATGATGAAGATGAAGGGGAAGAACAAAAGAATGAACAAAATGAGCGTGAAGGAGCTGAGATGGATGAGTACCCAGTACTAGCGGGTGAGCTTTCCAAATATCTTCCCATGAATTTGGTGTGGAGAGAGGCGTTGAAGTCGTTGGGGAATGACAAGTTGAAGGAAATGAATGACAAGTGGATGCTGATTGGTATTGAAGAGGCTAAGATTGTGAGCAAGAAGGCTGATCTTGTGAAGGAGCAGACTCAGTTGATCATGAAAGCTCTTGGTGATGGCACTGCTAATGGAAAATGAATACGCTGGCTTCCTTTGATTCTCATTTTGGGTGTGTTCTGTAGACTTGTATTTCTACTGACATTGTTAGTTCTGTACCTTTGTATTAGCTCTGTACTTTTGTAGCCACAGTAATTAAGCTGCTGACCCGTTAATTGTTTCTCTCTTTATCCATTGGTTTAATTTGAGATGCAAAATGAGTTAGATTTTCAGCTAAATGTGCTTTTCAAAGCCAAGAAGAGAAACAAGCAAGTCTCAAAAATACTTAATAGTCTTCTGAAGCAAAAATGAATCAAATTTCATCTTAGTTCATAGGCTCATCAAGCATAAAACCATCTGATCATCACAGGAACTCAACAGACGTAAACAAGTCAAGCCTACCAACTCTTCTATACCAAGGTTTAAGAATCCTAGTTGAATTCAAATTTCACAGTTCAGATGAATAATTGAATTTCACTTTATAACAAAAACAAACACGAGAGGATTTAAACCTGTGATCTCAACTGTTAAATTAACCGAAGACATAAAGCACAAGTGAGAAGACAACTAAAAGCTTAATCACTCAGAATTCACCGGTGCCTTTTCATCCACAAGCAGTACACAAGAAGTATCAACATCACATATCTAAACAGGCAGCAACAAAGACATCAAAGATGTCAACAACACATCCATTCACCAAACGAAGCCTAACATGGAATTCTGCATGTATAGAGATACAATGCAGTACCAAACATCCTACGACATTTAAAACTTTTAGGTAAAACACTAAACTTCCTATTCCTTCCATTCTTTGACATAAAGAGCGACGTGAAATCACTTGGCAAGTATGTTTTGCTGAGCTTGATTCTCCTGCTGCTGCTGATAGTTCAGAGGCCTGCGGAAGAGCATAATGTGTGGTTCAGGACGATGAATGGCATAGTGAACCCATCCACGGCTCTGCTGAACTCCAATTGCACGCCATTCAGTCTACAAAATACAAATAACATATGTTAAGAACTGCTGACAAAAATATAATAGCCACAATACCGTCAATTACATTACTAAATTAGAAAGACAAGAAGCGCGCACACACAAAAAAAAAAAGGGGAAATCAAAGCAATAGTTCAAAATACACTAACTCAATATATAGAATTCAATTGCAAAAATCATTTGGGCCACCAAGAAATCCACATTACCATTCTATAGAATGTAAAAACATTTTTGCTAAAAGGAGAATGAACGACAGAGGAGGTAAGAATAAATAAAAAGACGGCTGCCACTTCCAACCATTTATCAATTAAGAAGAAAATCAAAAGAAAACATTTTATCAGAGAACTTAATTGTTATGTCCTTATTCTTAACTGTCACTAAATCATATGTTGACTAAATCTTGGATTTTATGAATCCATAATACTCAATAAAACATTTTCCCCATAACATTAACTTTAACTTTTGGGTTGATCACACTATCAAGGTAAAATGAAGAGGGGGCAACAGATGCTGGAATTCATATGTTGACTAAATCTTGGATTTTATGAATCCATAATACTCAATAAACATTTTCCCCATAACATTAACTTTAACTTTTGGGTTGATCACACTATCAAGGTAAAATGAAGAGGGGGCAACAGATGCTGGAGCATTGGCTCAATTTCATTGGGTTGGGCCAGTGTGGCCAATGCTGGTTTGCCTGTTCCAAGCCAAGAATTTGGGCCATGTGTCTCTGGCAAAGGCACGAGTCTTATGGTTCATAAGGCCCCGCATGAGGCTGGCTTCACACAACAGTGACAACCTCTCACTCCTGGCAGTGGAAGGATAAGTTTCAGGTTCCATGACTAAGAGGTCACCTATGATGGTTTGATCTCTTAAGGATCAAGAGTTTGCTTCAACTCATTAGCTCTCTACCTTTGCTTTGACTATCTATTTATGGCAACCAAAGTAGTAGTGATCATTTTCTTTTTGATCACTAAAGAGCTAAGATCACCTCTTGATATTACAAGCTAAAATCACCCTCTTGATCTTAAGAGCTAAGATAACCCTGCTGATCTTGTGAGATAAGATAACCTCCTCATTTTTGTCATCAAACCATCATGGGTGACCTCTTGGGCATTAAACCCTAAACTTATTTCCAACAATATAAAATAAGGAAAAACGAGTTATTTTATCACCCTTCATTCAACCTAGTTCTTTTATCCCTTTTCCACCAAATTTGAGCAAGTACAAGATGTTGCATATTTAGACTTCATCCTTTACTATTTCTTTTCAACAAAAAAAGTGTAATGATACTGCTTGATCCTTGCTACCTATGTTCCTATTTCACGCAACCAAACAAAGTTCATGGAAGCACAAAATAAATGGAATATCTAATCATGATAATAAATACACTCTTAATAACATCCTCTTACCGGACATTTTCCATTCAGTATTTCACGTGATCAATAAACCAAAATTCAAAAGCAGAATCTTCAGAATCTAATATCAAACAACAACAGCCATTTAAACAAACAACTTGCAGAACGCCACATCAAAAAGAAAATTACTATATCCAGTATCCATTTGATAATTCTTTTTTTTTTCATTTTATGGTTAATTTCACTACAACTATGAAAGGAAAAACAAAAACAAAACACTCCACAAACACACAAAAAAAGTTTCAACAACCCTAAATACAGAAACATACTTCAGAAAGGAGACGATTCTTGGGAAGCAATTTTGCCACATCAGGAGGAAGAACCACGTGTCTGCACGATCACAAAAAATAAACCCCCCAAAGAAATTCAATTAATATTACCCTAAAATCGATAAATAATGAAATAAACCAAAATAATACCTGTACTCGTAAGTGTCATCGAAGTATTTCTCCGAGTACTGGATCTGACCCATTTTTCACTCGATTTTCTGAAGATTCGATCTCTGTAAGTTCAAATAATTTCAGTTAACACTGTCATCAAAATTGAAAACGATGCGTTTTTGTTAGAAGTGATAAAGAAAAATTTGCAAGATAGAAATGATTTACCTTTTTAGTGACTGCAGAGAATAATAAGCGAGTGCCAAGCGAAATGAGAATCGAGTGAGTGGGCGAGACTCGAGAGCGTTACCAACTTATAACCCGACAAAACAAACGAGAGAGCGGCGTAATAAGGGATCTTTGTGGAGGGCGAAATGGTAAATGTATAACTTCTTAAGTCGTGCTTTATTTATTTGGAAAATCAATAAAATTGAAATTTTAAATTTTGAATTTCGAATTTTGAATCCATCCGGCTTTTGAAAACGACGATTTGGTCTCATCAATCTCCAACGGCATTTTGTTTTTTGATCAAAAAAATTATTAGTCTCGTAATAATCACTAATTCAAAACTTCTCTATGGCATTTTCATTTATTAAAATTGTCCCATTTAAAATTCATGTTATCCTTTAATTAATTAGTAAATTGTATATATTATGCGGCTTTAAAAAATTATGACTTGGGAAGGCAACAGAGTATACTATGTATGTTGTTCGCATTTTATAAAAATGAAATACAAAATAAGAACATTTCTCACAGAAGAAACTGCATTTTTCTATTCAACTTACAGTTTCCAAGATGGACCAAATACAAAGGTTTTCAAAATTGGGAAAATTCCCCTCATTAAACTGAAACGCCCCCAAAATTTTGTATATGCTAAGTTGTTCGCTATCTTTCTTCTTCATTCTTTTTAGTAAGCCAGTCCCAGATGTCACAAATATAAATTAACCCAAAAGGTGGGGGAAAAAAAAGCATTACGGCTGATTTCTTCTAATCTCTGTACAAGGAACTGACAAAGAAAACCTGTACATTTTCTTGCAAAAGGGGAAAGCAAAAACCAACTGATTTACATTTAGCCATCCACTGATTTACCGACAATCCGGCATTTTGGGACCGGCTTCTGCAGCATTGATGTTCCTTGGAAGATCATCAGGGGATAGTCATTTCTGTACTTGTTTTGCTGCAGCGTAGAAATCATGAGGACGTTAGTGTTAAGCCTAGTATTGCCAAGAAAACACAAGCAAAAGTGTACAAACCTCTTCCTCAGTCATCATGCTGAAACCAAATTTATTAGTCCAAATTGCTTGCGCTTCACTCGCTGACGGAAGGACCAGTGTCTTCACATTTAAGAAGCCAAGTAGCTTCTCAATACAACAGAAAAGGCTCTGGAAGTAACCCTACAGTAATACCACATTTAATCTATTCAATCTGGACATCAACTTTACAACAAAACAGACTAGGGTTTAAATCATTCACTTAAAGAGATAGGGAGATTTAAAAAGCTGGGAAATATATATATATATATGCAGAAATGATAGTCAGTCCACCATTACAATACCTGGCCTTGGCAATCATTACTAGTTGCAACTAAAGGAAGCTCTGCCAGTTCTTGCCCAAAAATCCTAAAAATTCCGGCAGACACGACCACTTGGCTGTATAATAATAATATATGATCATCAGAAAAAAATAAAATACATATTACAATGACAAAAGAAACCCTTTGGTAGGTATTCTCACTTTACTGTCAATATGGCACAATACATCCCATGATAATCTTGGCCCCTATGGCTTCTCCTGCAAAATCAGTAAATTAACATGAGGATTCTCGGAAGCATATTAAATAATAACTGTAATTAATGGTAATGATAAAAGGCAAGCTAGGGGGTAAACAAAACTTAAAGAACCTATTACTCACCCATAAACCATTGCAGGAATGAGGTCAAGTTTAGATGCACTTTCAATTATCGGATCAAAACGATCCTAGAGCATGGAAAATAAAGAGATATCCATTAGCATTTGGATGATGATATATCCTCTCAATTTTTTTAAAATAATAATTATAATTGAAATGAAACTATTTTATGGAAGCTAGCTGCACTTGAAGAAAAGGGACTTCAAGCAAAGCTGTGACAACAATCAAATTCACACTATATTCAGCTGCAACAAAATGCCCTCACATGATCAAATTAGTAAGAGCCAACCTCATATCTTAAGCAGGAATTATGTAATCATACGAAAACAAAAATACCCACATGGAAGATAGAAACTGCTTTTGAAAGTAACGCTCTAGTGCCATCAGAAGCATCCACTTTCTTCCCTCTCAAAACCCTCCATCTGACGTCAAAATCGACTGCATTATCTGAACCACTTTCTTCATGCTTCTTCTTTATAACATCCAAAGAAATTTCGGGAAGCTTTTCTTCACCCCGATCAACCAACTTCTGCAAAGCCAAATTAATTCTTTTGCAATCTGCACAACAGAGCCATTTTCCTTTCGGCAACTCCTGTTGAATAAAGACAGTCAATGCTTTACACAGTAATGTAGAACTTACAGCCAAAAAGAAATTGTATCATAAACGAGAAGTTGTGGCACCTGTAGATCCTCCATTCCATGATCTTTTAGACAGCCAACATGATACTCCCTCTCACACTGGATAATATTGCAAAGGAACAGTGTTAATAGAAAGAACTCTTGAGAAAACCAAACATCTAAGTGAATTGATTGAACCAACGGAAGTACCTGATCGCAAAGTATAACGGTGCGACGACCAAACCTTGACTTGCAAAAATCACGTCCTCTGCATTGATAAACATATATTTATATATCACAGCACTCATGTTCAAGGAGGGAAGAAAAGGAAAGCTAGCAATGATCACAGAAAACGAACTCTGGATGGCAGGTTGGAGTGGGAAAATATGAACTGAAAAACAGAGGCCAAGGACAAGAAGAGAAAAGGAATGCTTAAATAGATATTTCATGCGGCAAGACCAGAATAGAGCAGACCTGCATAAGACACATCCACCTAATTCTGTATCAGGGGTTTGGACAATCCGAATGCATCGACTAACCATCTGTGCAAATGGATCAACCCCTTCAATCCTTCCAGCTGCTCTGGCATTGGCATTATACTCCACAAATTTTTCTTTTTGGAATGTATTCATGCAGTATCTACAGTGCCAAGTACCGCTGGGGATCCCCGGTAATGAAACACAGTCTGCAATTGATCAACATAAGGACGAGTATCAGGGCACCAATTTATGCAGATTACAGGAAAACAATTAACTAGAATTTTCTGAACACCATGGATGTTAATCACATATAGCTGTCAAATCCAAAAACAGTCTCAAGAAAAAGCAAGGGAACTCAAATATCCTAACTATGTCATTTTTCATATCCAAATAGTCAGTCAGGGAAATATGTTTAGGATGCCTTCGGAACCGAAACAATTAAAATGTTTCATAAATAGAATCATAACATGCATGCCACTATCAATAAATACATGAGTAGAAGACAGATATTTCATATAAGTGGACAGAATATTGTACAAACTCCATGGATTGTGATTGAAGATGAGAAGCAAAACAAACTCAGGCAATGAACAACCGATATTTCTAATGAATAATTTCATATTTTCATTAAGGAGCAAAACAAACCAACAAATTCACACATCCAATCATTCAATACAAGATTTGTGTCAGTATGCACGTAGGCCAAACTGGCCACACTTGACTAATGACAGCAGAAGGCTGAGAGGACTGAAAGATCAGATTCAGTTGAAAAGCCTAAGAAAATAAGACATTTTCCTCAATCACATACACACAGGTAAGGAAATTATACCTTTTACATATGGATTTCCCTCATACATTCCACTGAATATTTCCCCGACTTCCAAAACCCATAAAGTATAATAGTCAACTACAAAATTTTGTTTACTGCCAACGGAACAACTCCAGAATATCTTCTAAAGCAACCCAATTTTCTTTACCAGTCCTTATTTCAGTTCTCATACAATCTAACATCTTAAAAAAATCAAGTCAATAGAGAAGGCCCCCCCCAAAAAAAAAAGTGTTTCCTTCACCATTATCTAAACCTTTTACAGCAAAGGCGCAATTAAGAGCTTAAGTTCATAACATCAGGAAAGACTCCAAATAATCAAATTCATAACCCTAACACAAAATACGCCAAGAGAAGTTCAAGTTTACCTATATGAAAAGCCCTGGGACATGAATCACAACATAGTAGATCCCCTCCATCCATACAAATGCCACAAAGGTCGTCATTCTCTTTAGAAGAGAATGGTCTTTCTAAGGACAATTTTATTGATAATTCATGGAGAGATACACCATTGGATGTGTAGATATGTTGAAAGCTGCCAAATACACACAGAGGCAGAGTGAGAGAGAGACCAAGTCAAACAATAATAAAAGGACTACTAAATGTTGCACACAGACCGTGAAATTCCAAATCTCTTGTCTAAACATCAAGAGAACATGCCTAACATGTCTCGCCACTTAAATCATGCCAAGTGAAATAAAAAGGTAATTTTTAGATTTTATCAATATTGCAATTCATCAAACCAAGATGTTATCCAGGGACCACCATGAAAATCCACATAATTGACTCCAAACACCAAAACATACAAGATAGAAACTCACGGTTTACGACGACTTGCCCAACCAGCATGAGCTTCAAACTGTGAGGGGCTGACCTGCTCATTAAATGTAAAAGAAAATCAGACATCCAACTGTAATCTCAGGAAAAAATATTTCTCCAGCAGAGCAAAAATACCTCAGAGTTGCAGCAGGTGCACAATATTCCAAATCCCTTTTTGTAGCCTACCAGAAATTTCTACCAACAACACAGCGCAAGTCAGGAAAAAGAAGTTAAAATAAGAAATTTAGAACAGATAAATTTTCCCAACATGGAGTAAATGCAACAACCTCGCCACGAACAAAATATCCCACTTCAGCTCCATCTTCCAAACCACCTTCCTCAAAGACCAACTTATGCATCCGCAGATCCCTTTCAAAAAAGCATCATAAGGAACACAACTTTTAGTGCTGATAATGATAGGTGACATTTCCCATCCATATACACCAGAATAAACAACGAACTTACAGACAACATTCATACAAACACAAATGCAGCACTTCAAATGCAGCACTTACTTTCTTGTTATTTTCCCATGGCTTTTTACTGAGCTACTTTTCATCTTACTGTGAGATGATGTTTGAGCTGAATTTGGTTCTGGAGATCTGAAACAGAAAAAGTAAACATATTACTCCAAAGAAATACATACATAAGAGGAAGACATTTAACCCATTTCAAACTCACAGAACCTAAGATTAACTTAGTTTAGATTTATAAACAAACAATGTATGAACATAAATATAAAGATGCATGCGTTTGCAACCATAGATGAACAGATATGGACCATTGATAAAAATACAAATCCTAGTATATACACTTTGCAATGAATTAGCACAGCCTATAGCTGCCAAAATTGGAGGTATGATCTGCCAAACTCTCAAGTCCTACAAATGAGTGCAAACGCTGTAAGTATAATAGCGTGAAAAGGAAAAAAGAAAAAAAATTCATACCTATTACTAGTATCAGTCAATTCGCCAGAGGGAGCTGGTGACTCCTCCAACTCAACTGAGGGAGGTTGAGGCTCCATCTCAGAAGAGTGAGATAGAGGCTCCTTTATCTCGGCAGAGCCCGCTTGAGACTCCTTCAACTCTACGCATGACTTGCATAAAAGCATCAACTCCTCGACACCAGCATTAGGAAAGGAAACTGCAATTTGGTAAAATTCCCATAACTCTCGATTGTCAGAATTCAGAAAAATGCTCACTCAAAGGAACAACAATAAACATCAAAAGAGATGTGAAGCAACCTCTGCAGTTCAAACAAAAGTTAGATTTCTTCATGGATGAAGAACCGAGGACCATCCTGACAGCCTTCTCCAATGTCTCCAACGGTGAGTCTTTGCATACATTCATAATGTCACGAAGTGTCTTCCCATTTTCCAAGTAAATATATTCTGGAGGACGTTTATTTGAGCTACCGGCATGCAGCTCAAACACAGCAGGTGTAACAACCTAGATACCAATAATAAACACCCAAATCAATGTCTCACAGAAACATACTTAACAAGACTAAAACACAAATATGACCTAGTAAAACTAAAAATTCCAAGTAGTACAAAAACTTACTTGATTTCCCTTACAATCATCACAAAAACAAGAGATCCCAAAGCCCTTAACCACTCCTCGAAGACCACTAACTCCAGGACCTTTTACCTAAAGGGTACAGATAATCACAACCAAAATCAAAATAGATTATTATCTCTATATCATCTAATACACATTCGGTTAATATGGGAAACAATCTTTCATACCTTTGAGCCACGAATGTACATCACAGACATTCCTTCGAGTATACCTGACTCAAGAAAATTCTTTAACTTCGAATAGAACTTTCTCATGACCTTCCTCGGCTTCATCACTGTTTCTTGCTTCACCGGACCACCCACACCATCATTAGCAACTTCAGTTACATCAATCCTTTTCCCACCATCTTTTGACAAGGAACCCTTTGCCAACTCTACTTTTTGTTGTAACAATGATCTTGTAAACCTCCTCAAAGGCCTCTCAACAACCACATTCACCGTCTTCCCTTCGTCATTGCCATCAACTACAACAGATTTAGCCACATTAGACTCTCCGTTACACAAAGTACTTGAATGTTTCCCCACCATAGAGCTCTCGAGCACCCCATTCTCCACTAATTCCCTTTCAATGTCATTCTTTTTCTCCTCATCCATCTCCATTTGCACCCTTCCAGGCTCGTACTCCTTGCGTAGACCCACCTCTTCACACTTAACTTCTTCTACATCCATAGCAACACTATCGGATTCATCCTTCTTCTCCTCTTCCACAACAGCCACCACTTCTTCAAATTCATTCTTTACCTCCCCTATTAGATCATTTTCAGCCTTTTCTCTGTCAACTTCAGAGTGTTCATTTTCCTCTACATTCGTCAAAACCTTATTGCACTCATTCCTCCTCTCCTCTTCCACACCAACTACCAGTTCTTCACATTCATTCTTTTCCTTTTCTGTTTGATCAATTCCACCCATCCCATCCAATTCTCCATACTTATCTTCTTCTACATTCATCAAAACCTCATCACATTCATTCTTCTTCTCCTCTTCCACACCAATAGCCACTTTCCCAAATTCATCATTTCCCTCTTCTCTTCGCTCACTGACGACCTTAACCTCTTCCACATTCATCAAAGCCCCTTTTTCACCAACACCCATATTTTCAGAATCATCCTTACTTTCTTTCTCACGAATGGGTCGTTCCCTCTCATTATTTACATCAACGACATCACTTTTCACCTCTTCTTCACGCTTATCCTCCGTCTCTTTAACAACAACACTCTGTTCTTGTCTCTTCCTCTTCTTCCTCGACTCATACGTCTTCAATTTCTTAACCTCTGGTGGACCCAAAACACAACCCGAATCCACATTACTCTGGACCTTCCTGGCCCGAGTCCGACCCAATGACCCACAGATCTCCGATTGAACCTTCAAGGCAAACTCAAACTCACGTTTCAAACCCACCCGGATCTTCGATAACACCACAAACTTCTCCTCCGAATCCGTTCCGTTCGCCATGCCTTCAAAACCTAGACTTTATTCTCTCTCTCTCCCCTTGATTAATTTCAATTTGTCCCCAAGAAAACAGAACCAAATTAGGAAAAAGTTTCTGGGTTGTTTATGTTGGCGTTCATTGTTTCATCTTTAACGGAGGCAACCAAAAAGAGGAAAAAATAGGGTTTAATTAAGATTTGATTAAAAGAAAAGGAGAAAGAACAGGGACAGCGCCGAGGGTACAATAAGTCGGTTTCTTTGGTTAGAAGGTGAACAGAACAGAGGCTGGAGAGAGAGAGAGAGAGAGAGATAAGCAAACCTCTATGTTTCATGGATAGACGAAACTACCCTCTGATTGGTTGACAACATGCATTTTTTATTCTCTCTTTAAGAGAAACAAAGGGTTTTAAACTTTTTGTATTTGCGGTGGTGGGTGATCTAATTTTGTTTTATTTCATTTGTTTCTTTAAAGTTTTAGTTTTTACTTATGTATGCCTGGTCATTCTGCTCGTTTAGTTCTTACTCGAAAGGTGGTTTAAAAAAGGAAACTGAGGTTGGGATTAATTATGTGCATATCAGGAGAATGTTTGTGATATATATTGCAATAAGGATTTATAAGTAAATAAAACAAAATTTGGTATTCTCAACTGGGACTTATGTGTGAACAAAAGAAATAAATCTCAGAAATTAAAATTGTCGCCGTGTCTGAGTTATACATGGTTAGTAATAAGCTAGTTAAGAAAAATGTGTATCTAAGTTAGCACTTTCAAATTATAAGCATTTCATTAATGAATTATGTGTATGCAAAGGAATTTTTATGATATTAGTTATGATATGAATTTTTGTGTGAACAATAAGTCTAGAAAATTCGAATTGTGGTCCTTACTGAGTTATACATGGTTAATAGTAGGTTGATTTAGAGAAAACGTGTTTTTGAGTTGGCCCTTCCAAACTATAATGTACTTTAGTAATTACTTTGCGACTCCTTTTAACTATATAGTTTTAAAGTGATTGTATACATGATATGAGTTATACATAGTTATCAATAGGTAGTTAAGTGAAAAATTGTCATAATTAATTTGTTTTAACATGACTTTTTGATTAAAAAAATATATATGTTTAATTATGATATATCTCCAAATGACAGATATGTTATTCACGTGACTATACTGTCAACTAATTATAAATTATTTGTCAATATCTAATTGATTGTACCATAACTTAGAGATAAAAGTTATGTCTAATTATAATATATTTTTATAAATTAAAATTGTGTTGTCTTTGTAATTGTGGTGTCAACTAACCTTAAAATTAGTTATCAATATTCGATTGTTCTTCACATGACTTTATGATATAACTTATGTTTAATTATAACTTAATTTTTAGTGACTCTCTATTACTATACAAGTTAATTTTTTTAAATAACATAATAATTAGAGTAGTGCTAGGCATCATAATATCTAATTCTCAATTTAACTCGTAAATAATATAATATTTTATTCATTGGATGATGGTTAAATAATTTTATAAATTATAAAATCTATCATCAAATATATAAGTGACACGCGATATTAAAGTTCAAGTTAAAACTCAAGTATTAAAATCCATAATATTATTATAGTAATTAGAACTAATTTTAAAGTAATAACTCAATCTTTTTTTTCGATATTCTATCTATTGAATTTACCTTACTTTTGTCACTTTTTTCATTGTCGCATTTGTTTAATTGAAGAATCATAGTTGACTTTAGTAATTATACAAAGTTTCCAAAATTACCGGGTGCATCTGCAAAATGGAAGAAGTCGTATAGGTTTGCAATTAAAACCATTAATTAGGGACAGTTTCGTCATATGAAAATACAAATAAGGTTGCCGGTGGCCCTATTATGTACATAAATAAAATTTTTATATCCGTTCCCTGTGTTTTTCTTTTTTCTTTTTTTTTTCCTCCTTAATGTTTTTGAAACAAAGCGATTTTTCGCGGCTCAGCCAATAAGGCGTGACAGCCAATTGACAGACGCCACATATTGCTTTAGATTTCGCCTGAATGTTACCAAACCCAGCCGATTTCTGGCGCGTTCACACACGTCATACGCACATTACGGTCTTTGAGAATTCGAAGGCGACGCCTAACGTAAATTTGAATAATTTATTCACAAATTAAGATGCATTATGAAACCTATGCCCAAAAAAATGCATTATGAAAATTAAAAATAAATAGAATGAAATAAATATACTAAATTTTGTTAAAAAAAAAACTTAAATTTCTAATATTGATATTCAATATAAAAATATAACTGCATCCATTTAGATGTGACCCAATCTACCATAAATAAATTTTACACTCACAATCACTCCAGTTCAAATAAATATAAACTGGGAGGATTCATGTTTAGTGGTTGAAGCTTCTCATTCTTAAAGAGTTGATCAGGTCCGCAATTGTGCATGTGGCAACATCTCAATTAGGGAGTTGTGGACCTCATAACACAACTCCCTGTTTGAGATATTAACACGTGAGTAGTCGCATACTTGATCAAGTTCCCTCATTCTTATCAAAACTTTTAAAATACAAATCCTTAATGTTTTACAATATTGACACATAAACTCTCTATTTTTAGTGTTTTCATAGTTTAGTATATTTGACAATAGATATGTAAAATTTTAGGTTCGGGTCCAAGTTTGGCATTCTCAGTTCCAGACTCAAACATGAACCCAATTTTTGCATCTAGATTCGGGCTGAGTTCAACCTGGAAAGATTTGAGTTCTAGAATTTTGGATTTTTTACTTGGATCAATGAATCAAGTTAAAAATATCTAAAAAAAAAATACAAATGCATATCCAAGTTCTGAAATAATAAAAAACAAATACAAGTTCTAAATTCCAATGATTCTAATCAATAAAAAAATATAAATATAAATCAATTTCATAAATTATTTGTAACTGTAATAACTCTACAAATTTTGAAGATACAATTTCGAATTTATTAACAGCAACAATCAAAAATATTTTAAAGCATAAAACATATTAGCATAACAAAGCATAGCAAGGTTGAAACTCATGGTTCACATATTTAGTATTCATGAACTTCAGAGTTCGACATCTTGCGAAGCAACGAAGGCGAAGACGAGCTGGGCACTTCTGACAGTATCAAAGATAATTACTGGTTGTGATGGTGTCTAGTGATGATGAACACAACGTCATAGCCGTATTGCCTTTGCCTTATTTGTGTTGTGGGTCACTCTATGTTACGTTGAGTGTAACATACACACACTCACAACAACAATAACAAGTCTCATCATTAGCACTGCTATTGTGAGTGTGTGTATGTTACACTCAACGTAACATAGCAGTGGTCTTGTGTTGTTTTCTCTACGAGCTGCTGATGATGATAAAGGTGGCGTTTTCAACCATATCATAGATTGACAAACGACAGATGATGATGATGATGATGATGATGATGATGATGATGAATAGAGTTGTGAAGGTGGCGAATCATGGTGATTTGATTTGATGAAGAGACTAGCTGAAGAGAAAGGAAATATTTGGCTTTGTTTTTTGGTGGCCACGACTTTGATATGTGATGTGAAAGCAGGACACTTGCTTTTTTTTTTTAAAAAAATATAAATATAAATCAATTTCATAAATTATTTGTAACTGTAATAACTCTACAAATTTTGAAGATACAATTTCGAATTTATTAACAGCAACAATCAAAAATATTTTAAAGCATAAAACATATTAGCATAACAAAGCATAGCAAGGTTGAAACTCATGGTTCACATATTTAGTATTCATGAACTTCAGAGTTCGACATCTTGCGAAGCAACGAAGGCGAAGACGAGCTGGGCACTTCTGACAGTATCAAAGATAATTACTGGTTGTGATGGTGTCTAGTGATGATGAACACAACGTCATAGCCGTATTGCCTTTGCCTTATTTGTGTTGTGGGTCACTCTATGTTACGTTGAGTGTAACATACACACACTCACAACAACAATAACAAGTCTCATCATTAGCACTGCTATTGTGAGTGTGTGTATGTTACACTCAACGTAACATAGCAGTGGTCTTGTGTTGTTTTCTCTACGAGCTGCTGATGATGATAAAGGTGGCGTTTTCAACCATATCATAGATTGACAAACGACAGATGATGATGATGATGATGATGATGAATAGAGTTGTGAAGGTGGCGAATCATGGTGATTTGATTTGATGAAGAGACTAGCTGAAGAGAAAGGAAATATTTGGCTTTGTTTTTTGGTGGCCACGACTTTGATATGTGATGTGAAAGCAGGACACTTGCTTTTTTTTTTAATGTTTCTATTTCTTTTAAAAATAATTAAAAAAATAATATGAAAATAAGATATCCGGGTCTAAGTTCTGGTCTACCAGTTTGCTCGAACCTGAACCCGAACCCGAATGTGAAGCTAATACATCTAGATTAACAAAATTACATTCGGATACTAGATTTATTTCATTTTATTTCAGGTTGAACCCAAGCCAGATTGTCTGAGTTCATTTGTGTTCAGTTAACATACCATCCTTATTTGATAGCATCACATGAAATTATCATATTTAATTTATTCTGTTAGAGACATAATAAAAGATATAGGTGTATGACGTTACTCGCCACATTGCTAATTAAAAGAAAATTTCCTCATTCGTGAAGGGTTCATGTATAGACAGGACAAGCCAAATTTGTATATTGAGCAAACTTACGGAGTGAACTAACAATTGCTTAACGATGTGAAACCGTATGTAATAGGCTAATAGCTGGCTTTTTTTTGCTGGTAATGGCCGGAATTATTATTGAATTTGTTTTGGGCAATACGAAAGTGCACCATACGCGCTATCGAGTGGAGGGTGAGGGTGGTATATGTTGGCTCTGGTGTATTCACGGATTGGTGGTGAGGTAATTAATTATGAATTAGGAAATTAGATTTTGGGTGAATAAACGGCGATTCTGATTGGTCACATCTGTATTTACGTGGTGGCGGGAACGAATTTTCTGGTGCCAAGCGGCTAATACATTATTCCGTAGCCGTTGGGAGAATTTAAATTTGAATTTTGGTAAGTGCGATTAAATTTTCCAAGCATGGTGCTAATATTAGTTTTTTATTATTATTATTATTTAGTGTACAAAGTAAATGGGTTCTAATAATATGAAATGACATAAAAACATATTGGGCAAGTGTTTTTTTTTTTTTAATCCAACTGAACCTATTAGGTAATTTTGATAGCGGAAGACCATTTATGTTGGATTGAAATTAAAGGAAAAGAGGAATATAAATGGAATGATTTGGTTATACATGATATATATATATATATATATGGTTAAGGTAGGGCTCCATAAAGCGATTTCTTTGAGTCAAGTTTTTGGCTAACTATGTGATGCCACTTGCAAAAGAAATATGTACACTTGTTTTTTATATAAACTTAATATTTTATATTGGAGATGATTAATTTTGTATGGAAGGAAATCTTATTGTTTGTGTTCTCTTTCTTGTTTTTCTACATTCATTCTCTATGAAAAAAAACAAAAAAAACTACCCATTTATTGTTTTAAGCTCAGCATGAATATTATAATTGCCTCAATTTAGCTATCATGACCAATAAAGCTAAAATTTAGCTCTAGTGAGGAAGAGCAGCCTCCCTAAAGTTCAAGTCTTGGGTTCAAATTTCAATAAGTTAAACGTGATCACCTCAATAAGTGATTTTGCTTGTAAGATTTATTGTAATTGAAAGAGACGAAGTTTCAAAACCCAAATTGATCAGCAATTTTAAAAAATTAACCAAAACTAACCACAACTTTGGGAGGGATGTAGTATCTTAATGACCATTTCACTAAAATTAAGGCCAAAGGCATCCTGTTAAATTATTAATGGCTTAATTATTCATGTCATAACAAAGTTTGTTACCAAAATTTTACCAAATTTCCCACGTGTAAATGGGAAAAGAAAATTCATAAATATCAGAATTAATTATCCTCACAGAAAAATTTTGGATTACCTTCGTAAATTGATTATTTTCAATTCACGTTTTTTTTATAAATCTCAAGTTGCCTTCATTTTTTATGAAAAGAAAAGATAAGGGAAAAATAAGGGTGGATTGATGAACTTTTCTTCTTCTTAATAAAAATAGGGGTAAATTGAAGTTTCAAAAAAAAAAATAATAGAGTATTTTGGAGATAGTTAATTCATGTTTAGCAATATGAAATTAACTCATTTTGCTTCATAGCTTCATAATATCGAGAAAAGTAAACAAAATTTCTAAGACTAGTTTACAAATGAGTACTCTCTCCATGAATGTAAATATTCATGTGGCCATGTTGCATTGAAATATTTTCTTGTAAAAGGAGAAGAAAAAAAATTATAGATAATATAATCTCTCTAGGGAAGACATTTTTATTTTAACAAAGTAAAGATACCACTAACAGATAACAAAAATATAAATTTCAATAGGAAAAATATTCACCGTCCACCCGTTTTTTCTAACTTTTTAAAAAATACACAATTCTTTTTTTTTTTGCTGGAATCCACCTAAAGTTATATTTTGTTTCACTTTTCCGCTTCCGTTTGGAATCCGTTCAGAAAACTAACGGAAACTTTAAAAAAGNNNNTTTCCCCCCCCCCCCAAAACAAAAATTACAATTTTGCCCTAAAAATTGCCAAAAATAGTCAGATTAAATCTAATTATTTTCTCCATCGGTTAATAAAGAAATTAATTCCAAAACCATCAAATGCATGATTTTGTTTTTTAAATATGTTTGAAATTAGAATGCTAAATTATAACAGTAGTATTAAAAATAGCTCAATCTCGCAAACCATCAATTGAATTTAAGATAAGTAGAGTTTTATTATTCATTGAGTTATAATATCTAGTAGTTAAGATTTTTTTATACTTAATTAATATACCAATAATGATATTCATCATTAAATCTGATTATTTTTTATATTTTTAGGGTGAAATTGTAATTTTCGTTTTGGGGGTAAAATTGTCATTTTTTAAGTTTTCGTTAGTTTTCTTAACGGATTCCAAATAGAAGTGGAAATTGAAACAAAATGTAACTTTAGGTGGATTTCAGCAAAAAAAAAAAGAATTATGTATTTTTGAAAAAGTTAGAAAAAACGGGTGGACGATGGATATTTTCTCATTTCAGTACTCTAACATAAAACAAAATACAGTATCTAATATATTGAAGTCTTCATTTTTTATATTTTAATGTGCATCCTCACTTTGTTTTATTTTCACTTTAATGAAATAAGGATACCCTCACCAGAGAAGGACTAAGGATGGCAAAAAAAATTTGATCCAATTCGAATTTGTAAAGATCCTGAATATCTAGATATGGAAAATCAATACCCGCATTTTTAAAAAATGTGGATATGGATGCTCAAAATGAAGATCCGTGTGGATCCAGATCCGAGATGCAGATGCGAGTATATCCAAAAAGCCAGACATCCAAATTCGCATTTTTTAAAAAAATAGAAATTAAAATTATCAAAAAATATATAAGTTTTTAATTAGAAATAGAAAAATCGTAACATTTCGGTTTCTAACCTAATCTAAAAGCCCTAAATCCCGCTATGTGACATCCAACTCCCTAACCCTAAATCCTTACATGTGGCCTTTCTTCAGCTATTGGTCTTGCTAGTTTTTGGACCACTGTAGGGGACAGCTGAGGTGTCAGCTCTTATATTCCCCCTTTTGTCTTCCTTTTCCTTATTGGTTCCTTGTATTCAGCAAAAGCAAGATATTTTTTATTTGGTATATGAAGGCATGTAATGTTCACGTGTGACCTTAACCACCAAGGACGTGGATTCCGACTTTGCACCTCAATTGCCTAATGTTTTTAACAAAGTTGTCCTCCCCAAAGGGAAGCTTATCTCCTAGCTTGGCTTAAGCTTCCCTGCCTTCTTGATCTAGCTGTCTGGTTTTACTGATTTGACCTTACTAATGCCACGCGTCCATTGACGTACGTTTGCACTCGTATTTCTCCCCCAACATTTACTTAATTATTTGGATTTGCACAATAGTTTTTTAAAACTTGTTAAATTTTTGGATCCGAATATTCAAATAATTCATCTGCAATCCGCACGGATACTATCTGCATCCCGATCCATTTTTTTTTTCTATATCCAGATGTGTATGCGAATGTAAAAATATCAATCCCGATTCGGATACACCTAGATCATAATCTTGATTCAAATTTTGCCATTCTTAAGAAGGACAATAATGACAGGTTAAGTGCTTTAAGATTTTGCATGTTCAATTCTCATTAGAAGATACATCTTAAATATATATAGAAATAAAAATTAGATGTACCACACAATAGAAAGAATATAGATGTAACTTAATATAGAAAAATAAATATCAAATTCCTAATTATCAAATTGAGAGACCATAAATTGATTCAATTGGTTTTATTTTATTCCTAATTATCAAATTGAGAGACCATTAGCTAAAGTCGAAGAAATCAAAGGTAGCCCATTTTGTCCTAAAATTTTTCTTTTTATTTTTTTCAAAGAAAACATACTTTAAAAGAAGTTAAAAAAAACATCATTCACTGTGCTTTAAAAAAAAAAAACTTTGAACGAACAACTATTGTAAAATTTACTTAAGATATGACTATTCGTCTATTTTTATTTTTCAAGGGCATTACATTCAACATTTTAAAACTTAATGGCCAACAGGTACTAGATGACCCATCGTCCCTTGTGTTCTAGGCCAACGATATGCCATTCAATTACCCATAAAATAATCAACATTTCATCCGCTTCATTTACAGAAACAATAAGTGTAAATAGCATGCATTGGCGCGTACTGTGTTCCCTCAAACATTTGAATTTTTACTGTAAGTGCCATGTCGTATCCCTGATTTAGATTACTTGACATGTTTTGGTTTGCTAGCCAGTGACACGTCATCTTTGACGCTGAATTCTAGTGATTTTATAAGGGTAAGAGATCATTTGTTTTTCTAATAATTAAATAGGCTAATGAAATATTTCAGTTATTCATATATTTTTACATGCTTGTTTTCTCCAATGCTAAAAATAAGTTATTTCTACATTAAGACAAATTTAAGGAGAAAAACTTTAGTATGAAAATAATGCTTAAGTGTGTGTGTGTAATACTTTGAGCTTTATATAGGAAAATAACCTCATGGCCTCTAATTACGCTCATTCTAGATTTGGCCCAACAATGTAAAAATTGTACGTGTTAAATGTAATACATTTTATTTTAAATATTTATTTTTTTCATAATATGTTAATACGCGTTGACAGAGGAACCATTAGCTAAATTAAAGAAAATCAAAGGTAGCTCATTTTATCCATAAATGCTTTTCTCTTTTTTCTTTATCATTTTTTTAAAACACTTATACTTTAAAAGACATTTGAAAAGGAACACCATTCGCTGTGCTTCTCTATTTTTTTTTTTACTTTGTAAGAATGGCTACTGTAAAATTTTACTTTGGACATAACAATTCATCTATTTTTATTTTTCAATGACATTACATGCAATATTTTAAAACTTGATGGCCAGTAGGTACTAGATGCAAAGGTGAATCTAGAAAAAAAAAATTTTGGATGGGCCAAACGTTTTTCCAAATCCAAATATTATCTCAATTGAAAAAATAAATCTTAATGACAATTTCATTAATATATTATAAAATACATCAAATCCAATTGCAATCAAGCACTATTTTAGTTGTGGTTTGCAATTCTTTCGAGAATTAAATTCATTTATTATCAAATCTAATAAAAAGTCATTCTTCATCTTTTGAATCAATACTATCTACAAATTCTCTTTTAATGTAGATAATCATACAATCTAATAAAAAGTCATTCTTCATCTTTTTTTTAAAGTGGTGTCTTGATAAGCTTCATAGCTGAAAATTCTTGTTCAGTCATGACAGTTAAAATAGGAAGAGTCAACACTAAACGAATCAATATGTGTATCAAGAAATAAATTTGAAACTTTATTATCTCAACTAATTGTTGACATAATTCAAAAAGTGAAGAAATACACTGATGCTCAGCATGACGAAGCACATCAATATGAAAATATTCTAACTGTCTTCTCAAAGTAAGTATTTCAAATTGAGTAAAATCTCGATGATAAAATCTCTCTACAAGATTATAAATATCATCAACATTAAATGATTTGAAAGAATCAGCAAGATTTGAAGCATAGCACAAAGTAAGACGTTCATTCATCTTATTTGTAAATCTATTATTTAACTCTATCAACTAAAAATCTATTACAGCATTAAACAAATCAATTTGATAATAATGCTCTACTGTAACATAATCTTTCTACTGACAAGAACGCATCGTACCTTTCATACGGCGATCATTCATTCCAGGCACATCAATATGATGACTTTCACAAAATGATATCACACTCTTAATAAAAGTATCCCAACCATTCTCCCTTATGCTTTGAATAAGCAATTTTGTAGTTGATATTGTTGA
>MKYO02000673.1:0-54640 GCA_002013955.2 Citrus medica | reverse complement strand
GTGTCTTATCCACGAGTGCTCCTCCACTAGCGGCATCAATCATACTCCTATCCATAGGTAGTAGACCCTCATAAAAGTATTGAATAAGAAGTTGATCACTTATCTGATGGTGAGGGCAACTAGCACATAGCTTTTTGAATCGTTCACAATAGTCGTAGAACGGCTCTCCATTATACTATCGGATTCCACAAATTTCTTTCCAAATGCTGCCAGCTTTTGATGCTGGGAAATATTTTTCCAAAAATAGCTGACGCATCTCATTCCATGTAGTGACAGTACCAGAGGGAAGATAGTACAACCATTCCTTGGCTGAATCCGCCAAAGAGAATGGGAAGGCCATTAGCTTAACTTGCTCTTCAGAAACTCCGGCTGGTTTCATTGTGGAACAGACCACATGGAACTCCTTCAAGTGCTTATTTGGATCCTCTCCTGCAAGACCATGAAAAGTAGGAAGAAGATGAATCATCCCAGATTTGAGTTCAAAGTTTACCTGAGGGTTTGGATTCTCAATGCATAGGGGTTACTGGTCCAAGTTAGGAGCTGCCAACTCTTTAAGTGTTTGGTTGTTATTCTGAGCCATTGGTTCGGGTTCTGGGCTGCTTGGCTCTGTTTTTGGGAGTGGAATATGGATGGCAAAATCGAGTTCTGAATATGATGAGGTTGCTCTAAGTTGTTCGAGTTTCAATCGAATGTCCTTTATGCTCATGAAAATCTAAATATAGAACAAAAAATAACCAATTAAAATAAAGTAAATAAATAAGATGAGAAAAGAAATAAAAATAAAAATAATAAAATAAAACGAGTGATAATAAACAAACTAGACGCTAGTCCCCGGCAACGGCGCCAAAAATTTGGTAGTGTCGTTAAGGTGCACCAAATTTAAAACCTTACCACTAATATAAATAATTAGTACAGAGCGAGTAAGGATCGATCCCACAGAGACTATGCTAGTTATATTTATTTATCAACTCTAAAGCAAGATTTAAAATAAAATAATAGTAGTAATAATAGAAATTAATCTAACTAAAGAAAATGCCAATTATAAATAAAAAGGGGGTTTATGAATTTTTAACTAAATAGTAAGAAATAAAGAAATTAAAACTACGAACAAGAATTTAATAAAAACTCTAGTTAAAGGAAAAAGAAATAATAATGATGAAAACTTTGGTTAAAGGATCATTCGCCACCACCAAACATGCACATAATATATCAATTCTATCATCAATTTATATTGAAACTATCAACCGTAGACAACAATAAGCTCTGTTAGTCTCAATCTTTCCTTAGTGTGTCGTTAGGCAAAACAAGCTCTTCACCTAATCTCTAACCATTAAATAATTTAAAACAAGCTCTTTAAATTTAAGATAATGGAAGCATTAAACAAAGAAAGATATTAGGTTGATCTAGGCAATAAACACACAAGCTCGGATTATTTAACCTAGGTTATGTTCTCCAATTGAAATCACTGATTCCAACCTGCTACTAATGATTAAAATATCAAGACAATTACGGATCAAGAATTTTAATCTAGCAATAGAATTTATTCAAGTCCTATCTAATTGGCCACTCAAATAAAACAAGAATAAACCATGAACATTAATTATAGAAGAACATAAACAATCTCAATTAAATAAATTGAATGATAGAATTTAAATTTAATTGCATAGCATGTTTAGGGTTTTGAATTCACCCTCAACCAAATAAAAATTTAGCCTAACATAATTGAATTGGGAATAAGAGAATTGACAAAACCAATCATGGAGATTAATTCAAGCGGCTGCCTTTGCTTTAACTTAATTCCAGCTGCTGATTTTTTTCTTCTCCTTGCAGCTGCTGATTTTCCTCTGCCCGAATTGCGTCTGCACACACCCCCTCTCGCTCTCTGGCAGCTCTCCTTTTATAATGCTAGTTGACTGAATTCTTCTCCAACAAGTCTAAAGAAATCCTTTTTCAATTCTAATTGAAATCCTTTTCCAATTTGAACTTCTTCATGTCCTTTTTTATCCACAATCTCCAATTAATTCCCTATTCAATAAATAATACAATTATTAAAAATAATAAATAAAAATAACTAGCAAATATATAATAAAAGGTAAAATATGTATATTAATTAATTTCCTATTCAATTAAAAATTAACTAAAATAACTAGAATATTTAAGATCAAAACAAGAAAAAGATGGAGAAATTAATAACAAAATATATGAAAAATATGCACTTATCAACTTTATAAATACACATAAAACTACTAAATTAATCGAAAATGGAGTAAGCTAATGTAGGAGTATTATGTTGCAAGAATAACTTTTAAAGAAATAAAAAAAAACTTAAAAAAATGACGCAAAACTTGTAAATTGACATTAAATTTGAAATGAAACAAAAAATGTGTAAATCACACATAAAATTAGTAAATTCATGAAAAAATGGGTAAAATAATGATAGAGTTATAAATTAGAAAAAAAAAGAGTAAACAAAACAAATACTTAGAAAAATGATAGAAAAGTTGTAAATTGACATTAAATGTGATGTGAAACAAAAAATTTGTAAACTACACATAAAACTTATAAATTGATGGAAAAATTAGTAAATTAATGTTGAAGTTATAAATTAGAAGAAAAATGAGTAAACAAAACAAATACTTAGAAAAATGATAGAAAAGTTGTAAATTGACATTAAATGTGATATGAAATAAAAATTTATGTAAATTACAAATAAAACTTGTAAATTGATGGAAAAATGAGTAAATTAATGTTGGAGTTGTAAATTTCAAGAATAACTTGTAAACAAAAGAAAACTTAGAAAAATTACACAGTACTTGTAAATTGACATTAAGTATGAAATGAAACAAAAAATGTGTAAATCACACAAAAAACGAGTAATTTTATGGAAAAATGGCTAAATTAATAATGGAGTTTTAAATTAGAAGAAAAAAATGTAAACAAAACAAAAAATAAAAAAAAATGGCATAAAATATGTAAATTGACATTAACTGTGAAATGAAACAAAAACTTTGTAAACCACATATAAAACTAGTACATTGTTAGAAAATGGGAAAATTAATATTGGAATTGTAAATTGCAAGAAGAGCTTGTAAACAAAACAAAAACATAAAAAAATGACACATAACTTGTAAATTGACATTAAGTTTGAAATGAAACAAAAAATGTGTAAATCACATATAAAACTAGTAAATTCATCGAAAAATGGGGTAAATAAATGATGCTGTTGTAAATTTGAAGAAAAAGTGTAAAACAAAAAAAATCAGCGAAATGACATACAACTTGTAAATTGACATTAAATGTAAGATGAAACAAAATTTTGTAAACCACAAATAAAACTTGTAAATTAATGAAAAATTGGGTAAATTAATATTGGAGTTGTAAATTTCAAGAAGAACTTGTAAATAAAACAAAAACATAGAAAAATGACACGTACCATGTAAATTGACATTAAGTTTGACATGAAACAAAATATGTGTAAATCACACATAAAACTAGAAATTCATGGAAAAGATGATAAATTAATGATGCAGTTGTTAATTAGAAGAAAAAAGTGTAAACACAAAAAAAAACTTTGAAAAATAACTGAAAACTTATAAATTGACATTAAGTGTGAAATGAAAAAAAAAACTTTGTAAATCATACATAAAACTAGTAAATGGATGGAAAATGAGTAAATTAATGTTGGAGTTGTAAATTGAAAGAAGAACTTGTAAATAAAACAAAAACATAGAAAAATGACACAGAACTTGTAAGTTGACATTAAGTTTGAAATAAAATAAAAAATTCATAAATCACATATAAAACTAGTAAATTCATGTAGAAAAGGGGTATATTAACGATGAAATTGTAAATTAGAAGAAAAAAGTGTAAATAAAACAAAAACTTAGTAAAATGGCAGAAAACTCATAAATTGTCATTAAGTGTTAAATGAAACAAACACTTTGTAAACCACACATAAACCTAATAAATTGTTGGAAAAAGAAAGTTAATTAATGTTAGGGTTGTAAATTGCAAGAATAACTTATAAACAAAACAAAACTTAGATAAATGACACAATACTTGTAAATTGACATTAAGTATGAAGTGAAAAAAAAAGTGTAAATCACACATATAGCTAGTAAATTCATGGAAAAAAGGGTAAATTAAGGATGAAATTGTAGATTAAAAGAAAAAAGTGTAAACAAAATAAAATCATAGGAAAATGACATAAAACTTGTAAATTGACATTAAGGGTGAAATGAAACAAAAAATGTGTAAACCACATATAAAACTAGTCAATTGATGGAAAAAAATTATAAATTATTGTTGAAGTTGTAAATTGCAAGAAGAACTTGTAAACAAAACAAAAATATAGAAAAATGACACAGAGCTTGTAAATTGACATTAAGTTTGAAATGAAACAAAAAATGTGTAAATCACATATAAAACTAGTAAATTCACATAAAATGTGGTAAATAAATGATGCATGATTAATGTTAAAAATTGTATGTTTATTAAGGGATAAAAATGTTATTTTGTTTTATTAGTGTAATTTATATTTGTAATTATGTAATATATTGTGAATTTCTAATTATTTTTCTAAATATTTATTTTGTGTATTTTTGTGTGTTTATTAGGTAAAAATAATAATTTCATGCAATTTGAGGCTCCGAACAAATGTTTGGATGTCAAATTTGAATTCCAAAAGTCCGAAAAATTATGTCATTATTGAGGAGGATCCAAGACTTTTATTGTAAATTTTTACGTTTTTACCACGGTAAATGTGGTAATTATAAAATTATAAGTTTTTATCATGTTAAATATGGTAATTGTTAGTGGAATGTGTTGGATATGCTTAAGTGGATAAGTTAGGTTTATGTTTTATTAGTGGGATTATTAGTGGGACAAATGTAAAGTTAAAATGTAATTAGATTTTTTTATTTGTGTAGTGTGGATTTACCATATATTAGTATAAATAGAGGAGGGGTGAACACACCTCTCCATACATTCTCTTCTCTTATTTCCCCCCAAATTATTCTTCTCATCTCTTTTTGTAATTTATTTTCAATCAATAAAATTAGTTTTATTTCAATTTTCAAATTCCACTTTTAATTATGTGTTTTTCAATTTTAATAATTTCTTTTATTAAAAAAATGTTTAGCTAAATATTAATAGTTAGGGGAAGGTGAAACTCTTAGAAAATAAATATGATTTAATCAAATTCTATTTTTTATTTTTAATTTTATAAATTAAAATATTTTCTATTTAATTTTATACATATTTTATATTATGAAATTTTGATTTATTGTGGACAAACAAGGGAGTTTGGCACAATAAATTCTTTTTATCTTAATATAAGATATGGTAAAATTGTATTTTGACTTGTTGTAGACAAATTTAATTTTGGCACAATGAATACTTAATCCATGATAAAATTAAATGGAAAATAATAATAATTTATATAATTAATCTTTTGGGCAATAAATCTAAAAAAAAGCAAAAAGAATTTATTAAGTTTTATTTACTACTAAAAGTGAATCCACAACTCTAACTAATTCAATTTCATAGTTTTATTTAAATTAAGTTGTTTATATTTAAGTTTTTTTTCAAATTTTAGATAAAATAAAATAAACAAATTAAATTTTTTCTCTGTGGATCTATCTCGGACTCACTGAGATATATTATAACTAGACACTCTTATACTTGATAGTAAATCAAACAATTCTCGTTTGTGTAAAGTTCTTGGCACCGTTGCCGGGGAGAGATATTTATTTTGTTTTATTTTCCTTTAATTTTTTACTTTTTGTGTAAATTTTCGTTTGCCCCTTTTTCTTTTCTTAAATTCTCTTCTATCCCCACATCTTTCATAATTCTAGTTTCACCCTAACAATTCTCGTTTCTTGCTCATTCTTCTCATAATTACATTATGACCCTAAAATCTTTCAAAATCTTCACTTTCATCCCACATGGCTCAACTAAACTTCTAAAAATTACGGTGTGGCCATAAAATTATAAATAATTTTCAATAAGTTCCCTAGACGAAATTTCTTACAATAATTAGACTTGAACTTATTTGCACTCAATTTGGACTTAATTTGGACAAAGCAAACTAACTACTAACACTTAACAAACTAACTACTAATTTTTTTATTTCAGTATTTAATTTTCAGTTTTTTTATTTCGCATTATTTTTATTTTTTTGTTAATTTAATTGGTGGGTTCAACCACCAAAATTGTTATTTAATTTTAAGTTATTAATTTTCTTTTGTACACTTATATTATTTGCATATTTAATTTTCATTTTTTTCTTTTTACAATTTTTATTTAGTTTTTGTGTTACTAATTTGTTTGTTATCTTTGTGATATAATTATTGTATGAGGCATTGGTCTCGAACTTCAAGTGGCAGGTTAATTCGTAGATCTCAATCACCACCACCAATCATTGACGAGATCCAAGATGAAAACAATTTAGGCCAACTTAATCCTCCAATTGATCAGGGAGACAACCAATCTCAACATGATCAACCGAGAACTTTGTGAGACTACATGAATCCAACTAGAATTGGAACACCGTCGTGTATAGTATTTCCTCCAGAAGCATCTCGATTTAACTTCAAACCAGGTATTATCCAACTTTTACCAATATTTCATGGTTTAGAATATGAAAATCCATATTTGCATCTAAGAGATTTCGAGGAAGTTTGTAATGCATACACATACCAAAATTGTAGCTTGAACATAATTAGACTAAAGTTTTTTCCTTTTTCATTAAAAGATAAAGCTAAAACTTGGCTACAAAACCTTAGATCTGGATCAATAAGAACTTGGAATAACATACAAGAACAGTTTTTGAAAAAATTCTTTCCACCTCATAGAACAAATTCTTTTAAAAGGCAAATCACTTCTTTTACTAAAAAAAATGGAGAAACATTATACCAATGTTGGGATATGTTTAAAGAATTGCTTAACATATGTCCACACCATGGTTTTGAAACTTGGCGATTGGTCACTTATTTTTACGAGGGCTTAATACCACAAACTAGACAACTTGTAGAAATGATGTGTAATGATGAATTTAAAGATAAAAATCCTGAAGATGCACTAGATTATCTTGACCAATTAGCTGAAAATACACAACATTGGGATATTGTTGGAACTTTTGAATTGACTAATAAACCACAACCATCTCCATCTAGTGGAGGAATCTACAACCTTAGGGAAGATCATGATTTACAAGCAAAATTTGCATCTCTAGTTAGGAAGGTTGAAGCTTTGGAAAATAAAAAACGTGATCAAGTAAAATCTGTTCAAGAAATTGCATGTGATGTTTGTAGTTCTAATGATCATTTCACTCAAGATTGTCCCACTCTGCCTGCACTCAAAGAATGTTTGCATGATCAAGCTAATGCCATCAACAGTTTTAACAAGCCAAATCCATATTCACAGACGTATAATCCTGGTTGGAGAAATCATCCAAATTTTAGTTGGAGGAATAATAATAATGCACAATCTTCACAAGCACCACCTCCACAAAATTTTCAAAATACTCAGCCTTTTGTACCATATGTTCCACCACCATGGAAAAATTTGAAAGATACAATGCATTCATTCATTAGGAAGCAAGATGCTATTAACAATAAAAATGCACAAACCTTTTCTGATTTGAAAGATATTCTTACTAAAATTGCTTCTGCACTCACAATTCAAGAAAAAGAAAAATTTTCAGCTCAACCACAACCAAATCCTAAGATTCGAAATGCACCCATGGACCAAGTTAAGTCAGTTATAACTCTTCGTAGTGGTAAGGTTATTGATCGGCCTATTCCTAAACCTTGTGAAAATGAAAATTCAAAGGGTAAGGAAGAACTAGATAAACTTACACCTAATGAAAAAATAATTATTGTTCCATCTGAATCATCATTTCCGCATGCATTGAATAAACCAAGGAAATCAAACCACTCTTATGAAATTTATGAAATCTTTAAGCAAGTGAAAGTTAACATTCCCCTGTTAGATGCAATCAAGCAGGTACCTTTATATGCTAAATTTTTAAAGGACTTATGCACTGTTAAGAGGAAATTGAAGGTAAAAAATAGTGCTTTCATGGTTAAACAGGTAAGTACCATTCTGTCTATTAATAATAAGTTGAAATATAAAGATCCTGGTTGTCTTACTATTTCTTGTATTATTGGAGATCACAAAATTGAACATGCTTTGTTAGACCTTGGTGCTAGTGTTAATTTGCTTCCACATTCAGTTTATCTTCAACTTAATCTTGGTGAGTTAAAATCAACTTCAACTATACTTTTGCTTGTCGATAGATCAGTTAAAGTACCAAAAAAAAATAGTGGAAGACGTTTTAGTACAAGTTAATAAATTTATATACCCTGTGGATTTTATTGTTTTAGAAACTGAACCTGTTGTGAATAATTATAAACCAATTCCTGTAATTTTGGGTCGACCATTTTTAGCAACTGCTAATGCTTTGATTAATTGTACGAATGGTTTAATGAATTTTTCATTTGGAAATATGACTCTGGAATTGAATGTTTTCAATATTTGTAGGCACTCTAATGAGGAAAATGAGAATGAAGATGATATTGATGAACAAAAGGAATTACTTGAATCTTGTATAGAGGAGAATATTTAAAAAGGGAGTTTTTTTTTCTAAAGTTAGTGATAATTGTTTGGTTAATTCGATGATAGGAAACCAAAATTTGAGGAGCTTGGAATCATTGAAAAGACTGAACAACAAGAAGCACCTAAATTGGAATTGAAACCTTTGCCAGAGGGATTGAAGTATGCTTATCTTGGAGGAGAACAAACTTATCTTGTTGTGATTTCTTCGACCTTATCAAGCGACCAAGAAGGTAAGTTATTATTTGTTCTTAAAAAGCATAAAAATGCAATTGGATGGACTTTAAATGACATTAAAGGTATTAATCCTTTAATTTGCACACATAGAATCAATTTGGAAGAAAAAGCTAAAACATGTCAACAACCTCAAAGAAGATTAAACCCACACATAAAAGAAGTAGTAAAAACAGAAGTTTTTAAGTTACTTGATGCATGAATTATTTACCCTATCTTTGATAGTAAGTGGGTAAGTCCTACACAAGTAGTGCCTAAAAACTCTGGAATCACTGTTGTTAGAAATGAAAAAGATGAATTAATTCCAACACGAATTACATCTAGTTGACGCATGTGCATTGATTATAGGAAATTAAATGAAGCCACTAGAAAAGATCATTTTCCATTATCATTTCTTGACCAAATCTTAGAAAGAGTAGTTGGACATCCCTACTACTGCTTTTTAGATGGATATTCAAGTTATTATCAAATTCCTATAGTACCTGAAGACCAAGAAAAAACCACATTTACATGTCCATTTGGAACATTTGCATTTAAAAGAATGCCATTTAGACTTTGTAATGCTCCTGCAACATTTTAAAGATGCATGCTAAGTATTTTCACTAATATGATTGAACATTGTTTAGAGGTCTTTATGGATGATTTGACAGTGTTTAGGAATTCTTTTGATGATTGCCTTGATAATTTGGAAAACGTTTTAAAAAGAAGTGTTGAAAAAGAACTCGTTTTAAATTGGGAAAAATGCCATTACATGATTACTTCTGGAATTGTTTTGGATCATGTTATATCTATTAAAGGAATTGAAGTTGACAAAGCAAAAATTGAAGTCATATCTATATTGGCACAACAAAAAACAGTTAGAGATGTGCAATCCTTTTTAGGGCTTGCAGGATTTTATAGGAGGTTTATAAAAAATTTTAGTGTCATATCTAAACCACTTTGTAACCTCTTATTAAAAGATACACCATTTGAATGGACTGATGATTGCCAAAAATCTTTGAAGAAAATAATTTGCCTTTTGACAACTGCACCTATTATGCAATCTCCTGATTGGTCTTTACCTTTTGAATTAATGTGTGATGCAAGTGACTTTGTTGTTGGTGCTGTTTTAGGACAAAAAAAAGGATCGTAAGTCGTTTGTGATTCATTATACGAGTAAGACTTTGGATAGTACTCAAATGAATTATTCGACAACTGAAAAAGAATTACTTGTTGTGGTGTATGCATTAAACAAATTTCGCTCATATTTGCTTGGTTCTAAAACTGTTGTTTTTACTGATCACGTTGTTGTGAGATATTTGATGACTAAACAGGATTCCAAACCAAGACTAATTCGTTGGATTTTGTTACTTTAACAATTTGACCTCACCATTAAAGATAAAAAGGGTGCCGAAAATGTCATTGCTGATCATTTATCAAGACTCACATCTGAAATCTACACTGATATAACACCCATCAATGATTCCTTTCCTGATGAATTTTTATTATCTGTTACTTCAATACCATGGTATGCTAACATTGTTAATTTCCTTGTTACAAGTAAAATGCCTTCGCAATGGAATGCTCAAGAGAAGAAGAAATTTTTGGTTGAAGTAAAGAAATTTTATTGGGATGATCCTTACTTGTTCAAATATTGACCTGATCAGATTTTTCGACGATGCATTCCTAATAATGAGGTAAGTAGTATCATTAATTTTTGTCATTTTGAAGCATGCGGTGGACACTTTTCTTCAAGAAAAGCTACGGCTAAAATTTTGCAATGTGGATTTTATTGGCCCACCATACTCAAAGACACAGATGAATTTTACAAAACTTGTGAAAACTGTCAAAAATTAGGATCAATTAGTAAAAGAAACATGAAGCCCTTAAATCTCATACTTGAGATTGAAATATTTGACTGTTGGGGAATTAATTTCATGGATCTATTTCCACCATCTTTTGGATTTTGTTATATATTAGTTGCAGTTGATTATGTTTCAAAATGGATTGAAGCAATGTCTTGTCGAAATAATGATAGTAAAACTATCGTTAAATTTTTAAGAGAAAACATTTTAAGTCGATTTGGAATCCCTCGAGCCATTATTAGTGATGGAGGTAGGCATTTTTGTAATAATTCATTTGAGTCTTTAATGAAAAAATATGGAATTACACATAAAATTGATACCCCTTATCATCCTTAAACAAATGGTCAAGTTGAATTAGCAAATAGGGAGATAAAACACATTTTAGAAAAAACAGTTAACCCAAACCGCAAAGATTGGTCTCTTCGATTGACTGATACACTTTGGGCATACCGTACTGCATTTAAAACGTCTTTAGGAATGTCACCTCATCGGCTAGTATATGGTAAACCTTGTCACTTACATGTTAAAGTTGAGCATAAATCATTTTGGGCTATTAAAGCTTTTAATTCAAATTTGGATGATGTTGGTAATGTGCAAAAATTGCAATTGAATGAACTTAAGGAATTAAGAAATTATGCATATGAAAATTCAAGAATTATTAAGGCAAGAACAAAAAATTTTCATGATAAAAGAATTTTTCGAAAAACATTTAAAATTGGTGAAAAAATGTTGCTTTATAATTCTTGTCTTTATTTGTTTCCAGGAAAGTTAAAGTCAAAGTGGAGTGGCTCATTTATTGTAAAAAATGTATATCCACATGAGGCTGTAGAAATTGAGAATCCAAAAAACAGTGTCACATTTAAAGTTAACGGACAAAGAATAAAGCCTTATCTGGAATATCAACCACGTGAACCAAGCATCGAAATAAATTTGAGTGACCCAGAAAATCTTGATTAAGTTTTTAATGAGTGTTTTAACTTTTCACTGTTGTTTTACCGTTTGAATTGTTTGACTGTCTTGAATGATACGCGTTGTGATGTTTCTTACTTAATTGTGTTTTCTTCATCATTATACATCATGAGCACCTCAATAAGGAAGATTCTGTTCACACATCTAAAAAGACTTTTGCAAATAAGATTTCACTTCAGAAGATTGACACAAAGCTGTAAATCACATCCAATTTGGGAACGACAACCACCAGAATTAGTGGCCTACATTGAGGATCAAGAAAGACAACTCAGAGCAATAGAGCGTGGTATATTTTATGAATTTTAATTGAAGCTTGAGGTTAACTCAATGAGATGATGAATGTAAGTTCATTTTCCTTTGTACGTATTGTGTTTCTTTTTTGTTGTTCGCTTTAATGTTTGATTTGATTTTGCATATTTGATTTTGGTGTGTTTTGATTTATTTTCTTGTATAAATGGCGGATAACGGTACTCCGTGACTTCTTAAGTTGATATCCTCAGTTTCCCCTGAAATCTCAAAATCAAGCATGGAAGAAATACAATAAAAATTGCATAAGCGTTTTTTTTCTCTCTCTCAAAATACACTCAAAAAAATTTACAAAGCTCGTTGTGAAAGATTGCGTTTGTTAATGATCAACAGAATTCCTTCTGATATTCGTTGGTTAATTGAAGCAAAAGTCTAATTAGCTGGTGAGTTTCCTGATCTATTTATTTCTTGCATGCCTGGTTTTGGTAAAAGCGCATTTGCTAAAAAAACGAAGAGCTAGAAGACTTGGCTCAAAATGTCATAATTGTGTACGACTTAGTTGAAAACTAGAAGTTTGTAAATCTTTAGGAATGGTTTCTGATAATTGAGAAGATAAAATTAAATTCGTTAAAGATGGCATGAGTAAATAATCGTTCGATGATATCTTACGATCTCTTGAGACACATCAAAGCGGACATGTGCAATATGAGATACACATGTTATGAAGACTATTAAAAAAAGAATGTGCACAGTTTAGTCTTGGGAATCTGACTAAAAAAGATCCTGTTTGCCAGTTTATAAGAAAACTGGATGGGAAGTCTATCATCGACCCATAGAGGGCGTTCAAGCCGTTACTAGACGTAAAACCAGAGGAAGATGTGAGCCACAATCACAACTACCAGTAAATATCCTTTTACTTTATTGTTCTTTTATCATTTACATTATTGCATTTAATGGTGTGATTTTGTATTTAATCATTATTTGTTTTCTTTTACTTTTTTTTTCTTTTCATTGTTTGCTTTTCTTTTTACTGTTTGTTTTTGAATAATTGAGACATGAGCTTTACGCGTCATCTGACAAATACAACAACTAATTTACAGTTGTTTCTCATTTTTTCTGTCACTAAGATCTTTAAATAAGAGCTCTTTTTCCAAACTACTCACAACTTGTTTTTAAATATTATTCTCATGGCAGCATCTTCGAGTAGACAATTCAAAAACATTTGTGTGCTCTGTGGATTTCATTATGGAAACTACAAAGAGTTCGTTCAAGCAGCTGTAGATCTTGGTTGTGCCATAGCTGAGAGGAAACTGCACCTTGTATATGGAGGAGGTGACCGCGGGTTATCAAAACTTGTCTCAGAAGCTGTTTTATTAGAGGAAACCATGTACTAGGTATCATTTCACAAGCCTTAAAACTTCTGGAATGCATGTCTGATGTACCAATTGGAGAAGAGTTAGTTGTCTCAGGTGCAAGAGCGAATAATTGAGATGTTAAATCATGCTGACGCTTTCATTTTCTTGCTAGGAGATCTTGCAACTTTAGAGGCATTAATTACATTTGCATCTTGGGCCCATTTAAACATCCACAAAAAATCCATCGGTTTACTAAATGTTAATAATTTGTTTTGATAGATTGCTCACATTCATTAACCGTGCAATTAAGAATCATTTTATTCCAATCTCTGCGAAAAATCTCTTTGTTTGTACTTCTACTGCTAATGAGTTACTTGATCTTTTATAAGCTTACAAACCAGAGCCTGATCCTAAGACCTTAGCATTGGAATGGTCGACTAATGATGGTAACCCTAGCCCTAGTAAGAAGTACAAGTTGGACTTAACTCTTCGGTTGTAAATATCTTCTCAGAGCTATGAGTTTATGTCTTCTAAACTCTATTTCTTTCCTTTAAGTTATTGAGGAAAATGTTTTGTTCAGGTTGGGGGGAGGGAATAGTTGACAACTGTTGAATATAGCAAATCCTAGTAATGCTTTTGTCGAAGATGGTAGAATATAGGGTGTAGAGACTCTATAAACGCATCTTCAACGGTTTGTTCAGGTGTGATCTTCCATATTTCTTCTTTTATTATTTATGTTTTCTTTATCTTTTTCATCTTTCTGCATGTATATTTTTAAATTATTAATAATCTTTAAATTAGGTTGGGGGGAAAGGATAATTGACGTAAATTGTAAATAGGTGTGTTTAATTTTTTTATAGTAAGTGGAAAAAAAACCCAAAAACAACCAAAAACAACAATTTTTTTTGTGTCTAGGATGGTTGTGTAAAGAGTCACAACTTTTTAGACGCATCCTAATAGTCATGTTGTATTATATTTTGATTTTAAAATTCATAATAAGTTGTTTTTGTTCCATTTTCTTTGAATTACTCAAATTTGTGAACTCTCCTTCATTTGGTTATAAAGTTATTTCGTTGTTTACTCATTTAACATGTATTATTAAATTATTCTTCACACACATACTATGACATATACTAGTGGGTTGTAAGTTAAAATTTTTGTAGCATTTAGTTCTTTTAATTTATTAGGGATAATATCTAAGGTGGTAGAAAGTGTATATTGTAAAAAAAAAACGAGGTGAAGAAAAAAAAAGAAAAAAAATTGAATGAATTTAATTTTGTTATATCTAGAACCCAAGTAATTAAGTCTGTAGGGGTGTTTTAACACCTAGTGCCCTAAGGTCAACTGGTCTGGGAGTCACTGGCCTAAAACTCGCTACATGAGTTATAGATATATTGTTTGCTTATTAAAAACCCGAGTAATTAAATCCATAGGAGTGTTTCAACACCAAGTGCCCTAAGGTCAACTGGTCTGAGAGTCACTGACCTAAAGCTCGTTACATGGGTTAAAAATATAATTTAAAAAAAAAGCTTGAATAATCTACTGCCTGAAGATAGAATTTCTAATGAGTTTTAGAATGAAATTGTTGTTTTCTTTTAATGAAACCCCATAAGTATTGTGTTAATTACTTGAGGACAAAAGAAGGTTTATAATATTCTGGATAATGAGTGGATGACCAAGTGTTAAATTTTTTTTTTGGAGAGTTTATTTATTTGGTAGTTTAAAGGATAGATGAACAACTATTAACTTGCATGTGAATTTTGTAAATCTTAATTTAATATAACGTTTTAATTGCTAGGGGCTAGCAATAAGCTAGTTGGGGGGTGTGATTAGTGTTAAAAATTGTATGTTTATTAAGGGATAAAAATGTTATTTTGTTTTATTAATGTAATTTATATTTGTAATTGTGTAACATATTGTGAATTTCTAATTATTTTTCTAAATATTTGATTTTGTGTATTTTTGTGTGTTTATTAGGTAAAAATAATAATTTCATGCAATTTGAGACTCCGAACAAATGTATGGATATCAAATTTGGATTCCAGAAGTTTGAGAAATTATGTCATTATCGATGAGGATCCAAGACTTTTGTTGTAATTTGTTACGTTTTTATCACAGTAAATGTGGTAATTGTAAAATTATAAATTTTTATCATGTTAGGTATGGTAATTGTTAGTGGAATGTGTTGGATATGCTTGAGTGGATAAGTTAGGTTTATGTTTTATTAGTGGGACAAATGTAAAGTTAAGATGTAATTAGATTTTTTTATTTGTGTGATGATGATTTATCATGTATTAGTATAAATAGAGGGAGGGGGGGAGGGGGTGAACACACCTCTACACACCTTCTCTTCTCTTCTTTCCCCCCAAATTCTTCTTCTCATCTCTCTTTATAATTTATTTTCAATCAATAAAATTAATTCCATTTTTAACTATGTGTAATTCAATTTTAGTAATTTCCTTTATTAAAAAAATGTTTAGCGAAATATTAATAGTTAGGGGAACGTGAAACTCTTAGGAAATAAATATGATTTAATCAACTTCTATTTTTAATTTTGTAAATTAAATTATTTTCTATTTACTTTTATACATATTTTATATTATGAAATTTTGATTTATTGTAGACAAATAAGGGAGTTTGGCACAATAAATTCTTTTTATCTTAATATAAGGTATGGTAAAATGATATTTTGACTTGTTGTAAACAAATTTAATTTTGGCACAATGAATACTTAATCCATCATAAAATTAAAGGGAAAATAATAATAATTTATATAATTAATCTTTTGGGCAATAAATCTAAAAAAATGGCAAAAAGAATTTATTAAGTTTTATTTACTACTAAGAGTGAATCCACAATCCTAACTAATTCAATTTCATAGTTTTATTTAAATTAAGTTGCTTATATTTAAGTTTTATTTTCAAATTTTAGATAAAATAAAATAAACAAATTAAATTTTTTTCTTTGTGGATCGACCTCGGACTCACTGAAATATATTATAACTAAACCCTTTTATACTTGAGAGTAAATTAAATATTTTTAAGTCGTGTCATGTAGTATTGGTATTGGATGAACTGCTAGCGTTGAATATATTAAAAGAGATAGAATTGCAAGATTACTTGATTTAAAAATAAGCGCCTGAAAAGTGAAAACAACTTCTAAAGTTTTGGAAACTGTGATTTCCACTGTCTGATTTCTTCAATCTACTGTTTGTAATGCATTTCTTTGTTATACTTTGGAGCTTGAGTTTCCAACGTTATTATTAAAAAATAAGTTAGAAAGTATTTGATAAGGGCATTTATTTGTGCTCTCTATCATAAAAGTCTTGGTAATTATCTTGTGTTTCGTCCTGGAATTTATTCGGCAAATATATAGGGATTAGCTAGCTATATTTTAAGGTCTTGGGGCATCGGCCGATCCAAAATAGGACCAGCTGGGAACGTCCCCGGCTGGCCTTTGAAAATGTTTAAAGGATTATTAAAAAAGGAATTCAAAAAAAGAAAAAGAAAATTGTGCTTTCTAAATTTGTGGAAGTGCCCGACTAAATTTTAAAATTATGATAATGCCCCACTGATATTAAAAACTTCAATGTCATAAGTCATTTAAATTTTAAAAATTGTATTATATTTTAAAATTTCCCCAGCTACTTCTCATTTCTCTTGATTCATGAAGTGGCGGACCTACGGGCCGGTCTAGTCTAGAAAAAATTATTTATATTCCTTACTTTTTTATTAATTTAGTAAGAGAATAAAATTTTTATTTTATTTTCATATATGTCCTTAACTCGATTACCTTGATGTTTTCATCAATTTTGTATAACAATAGAGTTTTTATTTTATTTACAAATACATCCCTGATTCAATTATATTATTTTCAATTTAAATTAGCGACTTATTTTATAAAATCATTAAATTGCATATTTATTGAATAGATTGAAAATATTAGGGAGCGAAAATTTTATTACTGCTTTAATTTATTTTAAAAAACTTCTTAAAAAAATATTAGTGTTATAACATCATCATTAGTATTGAAAATACTTATAGAAACAACATATAGTAACAATTATCAATATTTTCATAGAATTTTTATGTGAATTTTCAGATTTTATTTATTAGTTTAAAAAAAACTAAGAGGACAAGTTAGAAAATAAAATTTGAGTATTTTAAGGAGCTTTTAATAGAAAAATCATCAACATTTAGTTCTTTAAAGAGAGTTAGAGCGCCTGACAAATAAACAATTGCACTCAAATACTTTTTTACTGAATTGAGTTTAGTTTATTATTGAGACTTTTGACTAATAATATTTTTACAACTTGAAGGGTGAATAAATTTTAATTGTTTAATTTATTAAGTCTGGTAATTTAGCACTTCACTTCAAATATAAAAGTTTTACTTGTAATTTTTAATTGATGTAATTAAATGTATTGATCTATTTGAATTTGAAATTCTTAATTGATTTTTTAATCATTATATAATTGCATGTTATTATAAGTTGTAATGTCAGATTCTATAATGAAAAAAAATAGTATTTTCATATTTGAGTTGCCTTTTGTTTTTTACTCTTTTTTTCAATTATTTTTGTATATAGTACATATTTAGAGGGATAAGATTCTTGGTGTTCGTCCTTATTTAATGTACTTTTTTCTACTTATAAATTTTTATGTTCGCTTCAAAATATAAATTTTAAAACTTAGCTTGGAGTAGTATTAAATCCTGTATCCGCCCCCGTATTCATGCATGGCTGTAAAGACTTTGTATATAGCATGGCGAAAAGACTGTGTTATGCTTTTTTTGTACTTGTTTTTGGTTGTCCAGGTTATGTTAGGTTCATTATTTTGCCTATTTTGATTCAATATATTACATTGCTATATTTATTTTTACGTCCCCTTAGTTGTTTTTTAAATTAATAAAATTTCTACCCTAACGCCAATGTAGGATAAACAAAAAAGAAGTGCCCAGCTAGCCAACATTCATATCTATGTCCTTATCGAGAAATTAATGGTGCACATGATTTATTTATTTTTATTAATAGGGCTCTTAACAGAGCTAAGAAATAACAAAGCGAGGGTAGACTATCCCATAACTGTCACGCAAAATAAACTGGAACACCCCAGTAGGCGGATAGATAAAAACATGAAGGCCTAAAGGAATAGAACAAGCTAAAGTGGCCAAATAATCAGCAGTAAAATTTGCCTCCCTATAGACGTGAGTAAGCTCCACAGGCCAGTTTCGTCTAAGGAGTTCCTGAATAGCACGAATTATGGGAGCAAGCTCATTGGAAGTCACCATATTGTTCATCACAAGTTGAGTAATGCAGCGACCATCAACCTCAGCACAAAGCCATCGAATCCCTTTATTCCACGTAAGAAGTAAGCCTTGATAAGTCCCCATAGTTTTGCCATAGTCATTGAACAGGTCCCTAAATTCATCCCAAAATCAACAACCCAAAGACCATTATGATCGCGAATTAGACCCCCTGCAGCAGCTACATCCGAAGCCTTACATGCACCATCCAAGTTCAGCTTGCACCATGGCCAATTCGGAACCGACCAACCAATCCATTTGCTGATTTTTCTAGTTGTCGAGATCAAAGAAGACCGTTGAAGTGACATTACCTCCTCAGTGCGAACCTTAACATCATTAACTATAGATAACCCGTCCATTGATGATCCATGCACCCAAAATTGGTTCCTCCAAAACCATAATCTCCATATCGCTATACCAAAGAAACAAACCTAGTTTTGGACTCCATGAATTGGCCATGAATTCTGAAGATTATTAATCATCCACTCTTTAAATGGAGCTTGGAAAAAACGATGCCTCATTGCTAAAGGGATCACACAATACCAGAATCCTCTCGCAGCTATACAACCTCTCAGCACATGTAAGATATCCTCAACAGGAGCCTCACATTTAGTACACTCAGCATTTATCAATAGATGATGCCTTAAGATTTCTGCTTTGGTTTTCAATCGACCATGAAGGGCTAACCAAGTGAAGACTTTAATACACTGAGGGCCTTGCCAATTCCAAGCCAACTTCCACATTTTATCCTTCAAATAAATATCTGGGGAGCTGATAACATTACAGGTAGAGAGAAGTTCCCTTTATTAGAATGCGACCAATATAGTTGATCCAGCCCTAACGATACTGAAGGAGGATGAATCGATGCAATCTTTATGATAGCCGTTCTCAGAAGAAACTGATTAAATAATGCCCAGTTCCATTGCCCATTCACCTCCATACAATCAACAACCATTAAATTAGTAAGATGATCATGGAAGGAAATTATAACCTGGCTCGCAAGGGGGTTGTCTTTATACACCCAACAGTCCCACCAGAAATGCATCCTTTTACCATCACCAATAGCCCAGCACACACTCAAAGTCGTATCCTACCAAATCTTACTAATAGCTTTCCACAAATGAGATCCATAGCGAGTGGGCAAAGAGAGGGGAGGGTTGGAACTATTAACCCTATATTTGGTACATAGAACCCGAACCCATAAACTATCCTTATCTGAGATGACTCTCCAACATAGCTTCATTAAAAGAGCTTTGTTCATCACGTTTAGGTCCTTAAGACCTAGACCTCCATAATCCTTTGGTTTGCATAGTCTATTCCAGCTAACCATACTCATTCCCTGCTGATTAGAATTTCCACTCCATATGAATTTCCTGCAAGCTTTATCAATCTTTAGTTTAACTCTAGTGGGGAGACTTGTTGATTGTATTGCGTAAACCGGAATAGCCTGCAATACTGACTGAGCAAGAGTAATTCTACCCGCCAAAGATAGGAGAGATGCATGCCATCTTGATAGACGCCTTTCAGCTTTATCAATAATGGTCTGGTAAGTATGTTGTGAGACTCGAGTATGTAATAACGGCATCCCTAGGTACGTGCCCAGATCCTTGGTAACCGAGAATCCAAGGGCAGCCACAATTCTTTTTATGTCTCGAGCCGATATGTTTTTAGAAAAGAAAACCTGAGACTTATCCTTACTTACCTTAGTCTTTGAGCTCTGGCAGAAAGTATCCAAAACCATATTGATAACCTCAGCTTGATTGATATTTGCTTCAGCCAATAATAAAAGGTCATCAGCAAAGAATATGAGAGTAACGGGGGTGCCACGGCGAGCCAGACGAATCAGATGCCAATCCCCAGTAGCGACAGCATTATTGATTCCATGACTGAGTCGCTCTACACATAAGACAAAAATATACGGGGAAAGAAGATCACCTTATTGAATACCTCTGTAGGGGACAAATTCATAAGAAACTCCACCATTCCATAAAACTTTCATTGTGGCAGAAGTAATGCATTTCATAATGATCTGAATCATATCGCTGAGCAATCCCGTCTTCTGCAACGTCTCATGAATAAAATCCCAGTTAAGTCTATCATTTGCCTTTTCAAGATCCACCTTAATCACCATGAAACCTTCCTTCCTGATTTTCTTACGCATGGAGTGAATAACTTCTTAGGCAATCACGATATTATCAATGATATGCCGGCCAGGAACAAAGCTGGTCTGCTGAGGGCCAATAAGGTTCGGCATTAATGCCTGCAATCTGTTAGCCACGAGTTTAGAAATGGTTTTGTAGACCACTGTGCATAAACTAATCGAGCGATACATCTTTAGATTAATCGAATGATCAACCTTTGGGATGAGAACTAACAGCGTAGTGTTAATTTCCTTAGGAATACCACCACTGCTGAAAGTACTCTGAATAAATCTACAGAAGGAGGGGCCAACAATATGCCATTGGGATTGATAAAAAATCGCATGTAGGCCATCCACGCCAGGGGCCTTTAGGGGCTTCATGCTAAAAATAGCCTGCCGGATTTCATCATCCTCAATAGGAGCAGTAAGTCCTTGAGTTGAAGATACGTCAAGATTAGGGAAGCATCCCCTGATCAGATAAGGTCGGAATACTACGGTCTCACTAGTATAAAGAGCTGAGAAAAAAGTTGTGGCATGCTGCTTAATGACTTCGTTCTCCAAAAGCCATTCCCCATTATCATCCTGAATGGTTGTGATTCTATTCCTTCTACGCCTGGCCAAGGTTTTTTTGGTGGAAATGAGATGTATTTCTATCCCCTTGAAAAAGCCATTCTTTACGGGATTTTTGAAGCCACAATATTTCCTCTTGTGTAAGTACTTCCTCTAAATCTTGTTTCAGCTTCATCTCTAACTTAGACAGACTTCGTCGAGGGTTGCTTTCTAACGCCTTCTGAACCTGCCTCAGGCGTGCTAAGATTCTCCTCTTCCTCGCAAAAAAGTTGCCAAAATTATCTCTATTCCATTCCATGGCTTTCTTCGCAAAATTATCAGCAGCATGTAAATACCGCAAATTATTAAGCCAAGCATTAGAGACAAACTCACCAAAGGATTTGTTAGTAAGCCACGTAGCCAAGAAACAGAAAGGCTTTGGTCCCTGAGAGCTACTGACATCATTAGTAAACCGAACCAAAATAGGTCTATGATCCGAGGAAATCTTTGGCAGATGTAAGACAACATTATCTGGATATTTGTTCAACCATGCCGTATTAGAAACAGCCCTGTCAAGCCTCTTCATAAGAAAATAGTTTGTACTAAAATATTTATTTATAGTTTGTACTAATATATTTAATATGTTAACAAAATAAGACTATAAATACTACTATGAGAAGTTTATTTCTTAATGGATTTCAACTTTAATAAAAAATGAGTCATAATTGAAATAGGTTGCTCCAGCGTATATCTGCTTATTAAAGAGACCATATTTCATCAATTAGGATTACACTCCATAATTTCTATATGAGACTAAGAGAGATAGACACATTTTCTTCCCCTATCATATTATAAGGACATTTATTTCATGTTCAAGGTTCTGAGATATTTTATATGATTATCTTAGGGATATTATTATACAATTTGAAATTCATATTACAATATAGCTTGTAAGTCACCAAAGTGGCCAAACTAAAAAGTATAATGAATAATTGTGTAATATCTATTACAATTCATGCAATTTCAAATTCATATTATGATATAGTTTGTTAGTCACCAAGTGACCAAACTAAAAGGTACCTTGAATATCAAATTGTATAATATCTCTTAATGTTTACACAATCAAAATTTACTATATAGTAATTTGTCAGTCACCAAAGTGGCCAAACTAAAAATCATGATGACTTAATAAATTGTGTAATGCCTATTAATGTGATCAATTACCCTTAAATTGGCGATGCATATTTGGTTAATAATAAATTATGGGTTTATTGATGTTTCTTATTCTTAAAATATAGAAAGATCGCCCAAAGGTAGATCGTTTATCATTTGAATAATGAACATAATTAGGATAATTAATACTTGTGTAATTTAGCTAGGTTATGTTAGCCAAAAAATAACATGTTTGTCTATAAAGCAAATAAAAAAATATCCCATCATGTAAAATAAAATGCATCAAGATTATGTTTGTGTATCATAGTACCTACCCAAAGGAGAACTTTGATGTACATTTATTGTTTTCTGAATTATCTTATTCGTGTGTGTAAACTCAAAGCTTAAGTATATATTGAGTTTTATTTTATATATCTATGTTGGTACTTTTATTTGTACGCTTATTTTTATTTTATATATCTATGAATTAAATATCTCTAATTGGTGTAAGAAAGCAGTTAGTTTTCTCAAGTGAATTAAATTTTTATAGCACTCCTAAATGAAAAAACAATTCCTTTAATTGATGTTAGCAGTATCTGGAAAGGTCTTCCGCAAAGTTTAGGAAAGATACAATAGATTAAGCATTATGTTTATGTAAATTCTTGCAACAATAAACTAACTCTTCCTAAAAGTACTGATAGAGTGCTTCCGAGGCATTGATAAATAATTTCTGGAGAAGTTACAGCTAATTTAACCACCATGAAATTCGATGGTTTAAGTAACAATTAAAGAGCTCATCTTTGAGGTGACAAACATAATAGGAGGTTAAACTTTGTGTGTGAATATGGATGAGTATCTCTTATTAAGTTTAATTCACTGCCTTCCCAAATATGGTCATTCCAAATAAGTCATGACCCTACTGAGTACAAGTGGAATGACAATGAATTGACCAATAAGATTGATCAAAATAAGGTAAAGGGCAAAAGTCAGGATACTCATATAGTCCATTTAACTATTTGAGGAGCTTGAGGGAAAATCCTAATAGGATATCAAGAAACAAATCCTCCAATGTTGTTGTGAAAGGAACTCAAGAATGAAAAACTGCCTCCGTAAAAGAACTATGGGCATTTATCGAAAGGATTGCTTGAAATGTAAGATGTGGTTTTAAATTTTTTAAAAAAAAGTTTATGTATATTTCAAACCAAGTTGGAACTAAAAACCTTAAAATATCTAGTGGATTAGTTATGATATTATTATTCATATTTCAAACATAATGTATAGGTCTATTATGATTTAAATCCGAAATCGAATTGAATATTAGTGGCCCACATGACTCTTGTATAATATATTTAGTTGATTTAACAAAATAAGGATCTAAATATTATGAGAAATATATTTCTTAATCAGAATCAACTTTAATATAAAGTGAGTCATAATTAATATAAGAAAGTTTAATGGTCTTTCTGCCTATAAAAAGATCATATTTCATTAATTAAGGTTATACTCAATAACTTTACATAAGGGTAAGAGTGAGAAACTCATATTCCTTCCACTGTCATATTCAACATTCAAAGGCTATGGATTAAAGGTATTCTATTATTTTTTATTGATATGTGAAAATCACGTTATTTGAATCTCTTTGTATTGTGTTATGTGCTTGACGTTTTGTAAATCTTATGGTTTAATTTACATGTTTCTCAATAAAAGAGCGCATTAGGGTTGGCAAAACCCAAGTCCGCCAGAAAGTAATTTTTAGATACCGGAGCACCAGGCCAATTTTAATATGAGTTCTTATACTTGGTTTATAAACTTTAACTGTTTAAAATTTTACATTTATATAACAGATAAGTTAAATAAATATAAATATTTAAAATAAAATATATTTTTTAATAAAATTTGAGTTTCGAACTGAGTCTCGGGCTTCATAGCTAGGCTGGGTATTACCCGGCCCACATCACCTGAGTCCTGTTCGATTCTGGACCGTGCGGATATTTTTACCACCCTAGAGCACATTAAAGCATAACAATGATTAAATGAAATTATGAAAAGCTAGGATACATCTCGTGAGGAAAAATATATGTCCTGTTTATTATTGCTCTTATTGATAATTGATATGAATGAAAGTAGAAAAAATCAAAATATTTCTAAAGGAACTCACACACACACACACACACACACACACACATATATATATATGTATGTATGTATGTATTTAAATAAAGGGCATATAATGAGTTGGATGGAGTTTGCATGCACCAAAAAGGGTATTGCTAATCTTCTTCACTTTCATAATTAGTAATAACTTTAGAAATGTGTTACCTTAATTTAAGAGAATAGAGAGAAATTGAAGACTGAAAGTTGATTTGAGAGAGGATGTATTTGGATCCTCTCCTAGTCCTCCTAAACTTTTAAGGATCTATTGACATATATCATTAATGAAATTAAATGGCTAAAATTTTATTTTAATTAATTTTTATTGACATCTAAAATCATATGTGACTCTTCTCAAATTTTTTTGGGCAAATTCTTTCCCTCTCAACACACATCTTGCTTATAAAAATACAGTAGCTAAAGATTTTTTTTTCTTTTTTGGGAAAGAAGAAATGCATAACTCGATTCTCTTATTGGGATGAAATTAAAATCATCTCAACTGACTTTTTTAATTGTTATTTTGTTTCAAATAAAATTTATTAAAGTGTCACTACAAGAAAACAAACAATAGATGACGAGAAATAACTGTCATAAAATGGGCATGACAGACAGTTTATCTGTCATCTATGTCACTGTCATTAATTTATGACAGAATATTTTCAATCATGAATTCACGATGGTATTTTACAGTCATATATCTGTCACGCAATATTTTAAAAATAATTAAATTGAAATTTGAATTTATTTAAATTTTTGTGCCATATTTTTAAAATTTTGGCGGGAAAATATATTGTCATTTGTAAACTTATTATTCAATTTTAGCGGGAAATTATATTATCATTTGTAAATTTCTTATTCATTTTTGGCCGGAAATTGTTTATGACAGACTTTATGATGGGTATTTCCCGTCATAAAGTTAAATTTTTTTTTAAAAAAATATGATTATAATTTATTTTTGAATTCCTGTTTGTAAATTTAATTAATTAATAAAAATGAGTATCATGAAAAAAACTAAAAGCAATTAATATTAATTAACATCCATTCATTCCAACAAGTTAATTTCAAAATAAGTACATCTAGTATCTAATATTGTCACTACCAATACATATTTAAGCAACATCCCAAATTAAAAAAAAAAAAGCATTCATCCAACACTACTAGAAAAATGGTGTTTACTGACTTTAGAATAGTGTCAAAAATTACTTTCACTGACGTTTGCTAATTGTGTCACTAATGTAGCAGTTAGAACAATAGTGACCACTTATAAGTGGTGTCAATTATTGCTATTACTATAGTATTACCATATTAATGACACTATGGTATTAGTAGTTACTGATAATGATCGCTTGTTAAAAGTTACATTTACTATAGTATCACAAATATTATAACACTATAGTGATAGTGTTTACTAACAATTATTACACGTCAATGGTTTGTTTTACATTGGGGAGATGACATGATGGAATGAACGGATACTAATACTTTAGTGTCAACAATTTATAATATTATTTAGTGTCAACAATTTATAATATTATAGCATCACTAGTATTATGACGCAATAGAGCTCTCACTTCCTGATACATTTTTTAGCGTCAATTGCTTCAAAGAAAAGATGATCAGACATTATTATTGTTACTCTATTATTTTTATTGTTCTTTTAGTTTTGCCAATCAAATAATGGTATTTAAAGAAAATATTAAAAATAAACTAAAGTGCGAAACTGAATAATTAAATATAAGTATATAACATTCCTACTAAAATTTAAATAGGTATAAAATAAAATACTAATACAAATATCTAAAATATTGTTTGAAAACATCTCAAATATAGTTTGGAAACAACATAATGACTGTTCGCAGAAAACAAGAAATTATCCTCAATACATTAACTCTTTGACCTTCGCCTTTCCCACCTACAAGTGTAGTATATAGAATCAATTAGCTACTATGCTACAAAAATCAATTCTTTGATATTTACAAGCAAAATATATAATTTACCTGATTATGGTATGTTACAATTAACTTTGCAACACACATGGCCCACTGATCGCGAAGTTGTGAAAGATGTCCATAGTGTACTCTTCACAGCCCTTAAACTTTAAAAATAAAGTAACAACATGTATTCATATATTTTAAAACATGTCCTAAAATAAAACAACAAAATAAATACATATATTTTTTAATTTGTTATAATTAACATAAAAAATGAAGAGGATGCAAATAAATTGTATCACTATAGCAAACAACGATTACCAAAGCTGTCTAAGAAGTTGATAATTTATAATATATCATTTTGCTTTACTCAATATTATTTTAACACTCAACACTAAGATCTATATGCATTCTATTTGTACATGCAACAGCTCCAGTCATTGCTGAATATTACTTTAACACTGAACACTGAGATTTATATGCATTTTATTTGTACATGCAACAACTTCAGTCATTTTGGTTTGCACTAAAGTGCCTTAAATACATAATAGAACACACTAAAAATTGGCATCAATTTTTCCAAACACACACAACACTTCCTCTCATCCCTAGCACAAGATATGATTATATTGCTAGTTTCAAGCATAAAGTAGCAAATTGTTCACCTATTAAACATCTTCACAATTCACATAATTGACAAGTAACATTCCATAAATAGTGGCAATTGATCGATTAAACACTGTTCTTAAGAAAATTCATTCCACAATGCATTCTTCAACAAAATAAATGCATTCTTCGACAAAATAATATATTCTTCGAGAAAATATTAAACAAGTTATAGAGAAACTCACATTGTTTTCAAGAATGCACAAGTCGCGAACAATATCCTGGATGCACTTCATCACATAATAACCACATTCAAAGGTTCCAGGTTGTTTCGGACACTAAAAAAGTAAAAAATTAGTTTCAAATATATTGATGAAGTAACAATAAAAGTCATAATTTTGTTTCATTAATACCTTCATAGAGATCCATTGCACAACCTTCTTTTTATTAGTGTTCACTTGATGCATTGTTATCCCACTATAATTAATAAAAAACAGATGCAGCAAATTAATCCACAACATAAAAAATTAAAAAAGAATTAAGTAAACTAATTAAACTTACTCATTCACCATCTGCTTCAACTCATCATCAAGATTATCACCTAATGGATCAAGATAATATATTTTTAGCCTCACCATATCAATTGCTACTAGCACCCAGTGGCCATTAAACAAACAATTAAAAAAATATTACAAGATAAATTTAAATCATTTATGTTAAAAATAAAAAAAATAAATAAACTATACCCTGGGCTATATGGGAACATAATTTCTGGGCTATTTGTATCTTGTCCAAAAGGTCTAAAATATAGGAACACTTATTTGGGTAGCTTGCTTGACTTGAATGTAACTTAGCTATACATCCAAATTGAATTGGAATAACATCACTACCATTATCCATAAATTAATGACAGTTTGCAAAATCAGAATACATAATAAAAACATAAATCAAGTTTTTTATTTCTTACTTGATCCATATCTCCAAAATAGAATTTGAGAGCTCTGTAAACTCAATGACTTCATTGCAAATCTGCCTGTCCAATCTACTCTCCCAGTAGACACCAAAAGTTTTCAGATAATGTGCAATCATAATCGACCATAGCAAGGGGCTCTCAATCATCAAAGAAAGATGTTCATCCGTGAACTTTTGTTCTCCTTTCTTGCTTTCACAGCTTCACGGATATTCTTTCTTAGAACAAGTTTCCTTACTGTCACTGGTTTTACAACAATGGGTTCATTTTTTTTCCTTTCTGTTCATCCAAATATACCACGGTGTTTGTAGGAGACTTTCGGCCATCGAATTTTCTCTTTGAAGGAGTTAATTTCGGTCATCGACTTTTCTCTTTGAAGGAGTTAATCTTGAAGATCTTCTTGGGGTGATTTTTGAAGTGGCTTCACAATTTACTGAGGGGGGATTCTGTGCAAGGGATGGCAAGGGAGGTGTGTTGATGTTTTTGTCAGGTTTTGGACAAATAATGGGGTCATTGGTCACTGACTTTGGGGTAGTTTTGGGGTTGTTAGTCATTGACTTTGGAGTACCTTTGGAGTTGTTAGTCACTGACTTTGGAGTAACTTTGTTGGTTGATCGACGGTCTATCCCCATTTTAACACTGCAACCACCTTTAGAGTTAGGAAAGTTGGAACTGACAACCTCATTGTTGTTGCAGGCGTTTATCCTTGCATTCATTTAATCTAATTGAGCTTGCATAAACGGAAAACTCTCCTGATACATTTTTCATTCTCGCGCCAACTCCGTAGGGTCAGGAATATTGAAATACATGGATGGTGTGATGAATTGACCCAATCCTTGATACCGAATTCTATTAGGCTTCTTTTGAAGGGCTTCACTTAGGATATCATTCCGTCATTGGGATTGGAACATTCCCTGCTCAACTTGACTTCTTAGCTCACTCTACAAAATAAATACAAAAATATTGGATCAAAAATTAGGAATAAAAAAAAAAGTTAAATAATGACAGTTTAAACATACATTGCATTACTAGCATTTTTTTGAAATAAACAAAGCAACCTAATCTGTTAATTTACATGACCTTGTATTACAAAATAATTCAGGCAGCTTTCAGTTTCAAACTATTTGCATTGATAGTTTTTAGTGATGGTGGAAACTTACAATTCTCTTAACCACTTGCTGCACATCAGGTGTATAAGATCCATTTTTTTTCCTGTGAGCTAATAACCAGGCTTTACTGCGGTCAATCTTGCACTCAAAAACTCCGAGGTTCAACTGCTGCAATAGTTCAATAAAAAACGAATTCAAAATTGTTATAAATCATCATATTATTTGTATTGAAAATGTCATAAGTTTGTATAGAGTGATTATTGTACTTACTCTTTTATGCAACAGCCCAGCATATCCTGTGTTTCCCAAGTGATGATTGTACACATTCTTCGCTCTTTTTTTCTTTGCTGCCTTACTTTTTTCCTGTACAAAGTGGATATTGATTAAAATGGTTATAGGAACTCAATACTATTATCTAACTAACAAAATTTTAAGCATACCTGAAAGTCTTCGGATACAATCATATTAACAAAGCTCTTCCAATCCTCTTTTCTAATGTCTTCATACTCAAGAGGAGGTTTTTTCTGTGAACTCAAGTTGTTTGCATTGGACAGAAAATAATCATTGGCCAACTTACATCTAAAGCCCCTTAATGTAATTCCCATCCACTTGAACACTTTGGTTTTCACCTTAAGACTCAACTTGAATTTTTCCTGAAAAATGAGTCCATAACGTCTCTTTGATGTCTAGTGGCACTTTCCTCCAATAATAATATATAATTGGAACTCTTTCCTGTACAATCACCCCAATGTAGTTCCTCAAATTGCTTCTCTTTTTTTCCAACTGGAACTCCATACGAATTGTACATAACCTCAGTCTCGTCACTAACTCCTCTCAGTAAGTTTTTTCTTCTTTGTAAGGTTTCGTCTTGGTCTTCTTCCAAATCTGGATCATATATTGGCTCCTCATTTTCTGCCATGTCTCCAACAAACTTGCAAATACATAAAAGTTGATGAGTGCACCAGATACCAATATAATATCCCAATATAATATTAAAATAAAATAAAACATATTAATTGCTGACTTAAGGGAAGTAGTGCTAATAAGGCATAGTAGTTGGATTATTCATTTTCTGCATCAATATTTACATGAAAAACATCAACAATTGATCTTACACAAATTCCTCGTCACCCAAATCTAACTTACATTCTAGAAAATTGTTGGATAATGGCGCATACTCATCGATGCGACCACACATAGCCTCATTTGAATAATTACATTTTTCACTCACTGAATAAACAACTGATTTACTATTATCTAACTAATCTTTCACATAAAACACTTGCTTTGCATGACTAGCTAGAATGAAAGATTCAGATTTTTAACCTATCCGATTTAAATTGACTACAGTGAACCCTAACTCATCAACGTTAACCCCTCTATCATCTACCGAATCACACTTGAAAAGTACCTTCTTAACCTCCATATAATTGATAACTCTATTAAATGAAAGTTATCATGGTAATTTTAGACTTAAATCATTATTACTTAGAGAGTAAATGACATTTTTTATTGCATTTTAGTTTTATTTTGCATGAACAATTGTTTTAGTTTATGTTTAATAAATTACGTTGTTTTAGAATAATTTTGTGTGCTTAGATTGTGTGTATAATTGTAGGTGATTAGAAGCTTAAATTTCAAGGAAGGAATGCTGCTACAATAGGCTTGCAAAAGATGGAAAAGAACTTGACTACAAAGGAATTGAAATAAATTTGGAACGGTGCAGTTGCTGTAGCCATTGATGTAGCAATCGTTGCTGTAGTAACCATTGCATTGATGTAGCAATCCTAGAACAACGACAGAGAAAATTCTACAGAATATTGCGATCTGTAGTCTCCTAATTTGGAAGATACGCGACTTAGGCTTTCGTTTACCCTAATTTTCAACTATAAAATGAGCACACATCATAAGAAAAGGGGAGCCGTCAATCACTATAAAAAGAAAAACAAGAAACAAACAAGGAAGAAGATTGAAGAGAAGGACCAATAACAAAATCTACAGAATATTTGGGATTCAACTTTTCTGATTCAATTCTTGTTCTTTTTCTTTATTCTTTTGTTGAAAATATGTACTTGATGGCTGGAACTTTGTCGTTTGTTTTTGTTTTACAAGTTATGAACTGAATTTAACTATAGTTGAGTGACAAATTATCTAGATGAGCTTTTGACTGTTCGTATGAGTTGTTGCACATTTGTTGTAGCACTTTACTCTAATAAATCGCAATATTTTGCATAATATTGCGATCTGCAGTTTCCTAATTTGGAAGATACGCGACCTAGGCTTTCATTTACCCTAATTTTCAACTATAAAAGGAGCACACATCATAAGAAAAGAGGAGCCGTCAATCACAATAAAAAGAAAAACAAGAAACAAACAAAGAAGAAGATTAAAGAGAAGGACACAAGTCTGCACCAATAACAAAATCTACAGAATATTTGGGATTCAACCTTTCTTATTTGATTCTTGTTCTTTTTCTTTATTCCTTGGTTGAAAATATGTACTTGATGGCTGGAACTTTGTCGTTTGTTTTTGTTTTACAAGTTATGAACTGAATTTAATTATAGTTGAGTGACAAATTATCTAGATGGGTTTTTGATTGTTCATATGAGTTGTTGCACATTTGTTGTAGCACTTTACTCTAATAAATCGCAATATTTTGCAGAATATTGCGATCTGCAGTTTCCTAATTTAGAAGATTCGCGATCTAGGCTTTCATTTACCCTAATTTTCAACTATAAAAGGAGCACACATCATAAGAAAATGGGAGCCGTCAATCACTATAAAAAGAAAAACAAGAAACAAACAAGGAAGAAGATTGAAGAGAATGACACAAGTATGCACCAATAACAAAATCTATAGAATATTTGGGATTCAACCTTTCTTATTCGATTCTTGTTCTTTTTCTTTATTCTTTGGTTGAAAATATGTACTTAATGGCTGGAACTTTGTCGTTTGTTTTTGTTTTACAAGTTATGAACTGAATTTAATTATAGTTGAGTGACAAATTATCTAGATGGGTTTTTGATTGTTCATATGAGTTGTTGCACATTTGTTGTAGCACTTTACTCTAATAAATCGCAATATTTTGCAGAATATTGCGATCTGCAGTTTCCTAATTTAGAAGATTCGCGATCTAGGCTTTCATTTACCCTAATTTTCAACTATAAAAGGAGCACACATCATAAGAAAAGGGGAGCCGTCAATCACTATAAAAAGAAAAACAAGAAACAAACAAGGAAGAAGATTGAAGAGAAGGACACAAGTCTGCACCAATAACAAAATCTATAGAATATTTGGGATTCAACCTTTCTTATTCGATTCTTGTTCTTTTTCTTTATTCTTTGGTTGAAAATATGTACTTAATGGCTGGAACTTTGTCGTTTGTTTTTGTTTTACAAGTTATGAACTGAATTTAATTATAGTTGAGTGACAAATTATCTAGATGGGTTTTTGACTGTTCATATGAGTTGTTGCACATTTGTTGTAGCACTTTACTCTAATAAATCGTAATATTTTGCATAATATTGTGATCTGCAGTTTCCTAATTTGGAAGATTCGCGACCTAGGCTTTCATTTACCCTAATTTTCAACTATAAAAGGAGCACACATTATAAGAAAAGGGGAGCTGTCAATCACGATAAAAAGAAAAACAAGAAACAAACAAGGAAGAAGATTGAAGAGAAGGACACAAGTCTGCACCAATAACAAAATCTATAGAATATTTGGGATTCAACCTTTCTTATTCGATTCTTGTTCTTTTTCTTTATTCTTTGGTTGAAAATATGTACTTAATGGCTGGAACTTTGTAGTTTGTTTTTGTTTTACAAGTTATGAACTGAATTTAATTATAGTTAAGTGACAAATTATCTAGATGGGTTTTTGACTGTTCATATGAGTTGTTGCACATTTGTTGTAGCACTTTACTCTAATAAATTACATTACAGTCATTATTTCGGTTGACCTCCCATTTAATGACACAAGTTAAATGAGAGCCACAACATGGCCTATCTTAATAGAACGTATTAGAGTAATATTTGGTCTTAAATTAAGTTTCTTGGATTGAGTCTCAACTTGAATCCTAAAAGATTTAAGATTTGTGATTAACTAGATATAGATATTCACATTGTAGGGTAAAAAGAATCTAAGTTTGTAATGTCATATTTTATATTGACATAACAACTGGTCACTGTTAGGTTGCATAAAGATATGAGATATCTAACATGCGACGACTGAGGATGTACAAGAATCCTGCCCAGTGCTGTAAAATATGTTGTAGCAATTGAACATAATAGGCACTAAATAGTCAATCCCACAAAGAGAATTTGCTCACTTAACTACCACTTGTTCATTGGTTCAACCGTGTATTTAACGTGAATTTTAGTTTTAGTATCTCTACATTTTGTGTTACTGAATTATTACTATTTCTAGTCAATTGATATATTTTTTTTAGTTAGAAAAGAGATTACATTGTTGAGATTGCTATAGCAGCTCTAGTAGCATCAATCCCTATGGAGATGATCTTGATTATTCATCACTTTCTTACTTGTTGTGTACACTTGCACATTGACACCAATAACACTTGAGCTAAAACTATACAACAATAATCAAGCTCCCAAATTTCATTGACAACCCCATAAAAAGGCATATCCATATAATGAAGATTTTTGTCTTTCGAACTTGAAATCTGTAAAGTGTTAGCAACCACATAAACGCCATTGTTTTGTATTTTATGGTTGTTATCCCGATCTCTCGTAGTAAAATTAAAACCATTAATATAGTAGCCTTCATATGTAATCACGTTTGAGCGGGGTTTGTTTGCCAGCCAACATACTTTTTCGTCAACTGCTACATTATTTGCTTTATTAGTTGTTACCTATTGTTCAAATAATGAAACCACAATAATTAGTTGAAAGAGAAATGTTTGTTTACCTTTACTTGGATATTTTTATTAGACCTAATGAAGCTAATCTAACCTTTTGTTTCAGCCAATCAACAAACGTACAAGAGTGCTCAGTTGGCAACCATAAAGGCTTTTTTAATTGACGAGGGTGTTTTGATTTCAATAAGGTCAAATGCTCCCTAAAATTATACCAACAGAATTAATAAAATTGAAAAAAAAAATTAATGAAAAAGAAGTGCAAATTTTCAGTCACATACTCTATGTATAGTTGAATTTCAGGGGTGTTCACCAAAACACAAAAGTGCACTTGCGCCAATGTAAGGGCATCAACCACCTTAATATTTGCACCTCTGAGTAGCTTTTCGATTGTAAAATCAATTAGACAACCAGTAGGTAGTCCGATTGATTTACAATTTGAAAGGTATTCAGCACAAAATTCAAGTGCTTCCTCAGCAATATAGCACTCTGCAATGCAACTTTCAGGATGGTATCAGTTGCATACATAACCCTTTATAGGTTTCATTTCTCTCTCAAATGGATACATCCATCAAAGGTAAATCGGGCCAAATAATCTAACTTTTTCAACTAGATGGACTATTAAATGGACCATTATATCGAAGAAGGCAGGCACGAAAGATTGTTCTAAATTGTATAAGGTGATTTTAAGTTCTTTTTGCAATTGGTCTAGAGAATCGGGGCTCTACTACCTTAGAACACACATAATTAAAGAAGAGACACAACCTGATTATGACATATCTGACATTTTAACGCAAAATTTTTTGAATTACTAATGGTTGTAATTGTTGTATAAATGTAAGACAATCATGAGACTTAAGCCCGTGAAGACGACTATCATCCATTGAAACAAGATTTCTAAAATTAGAACAATAGCCATCAGGAACTTTGACACCTTGCAAGGTTCACAGAAATTTTTTTTTTCTTTCTTACTTAAAGTGTACAGGGCAGGGGGTAGGACTTTGTTTTGTTCATCAGGAGCTAATGCAATAAATGCTTTGTTAATTTTCTCTTTAAGCTCTGGATGTGTAAGATCTTTTCTAACATTAATTCTATCTTTTGTTTTCCCTAGTTAATGGGGTAATGTGCTATAGATGCTCTCACATACATTTTTCTCAATATGCATTACATCTAGTTGATGGGAAACTAACAAATGTTCTCAATATTCTAAATCAAAGAAGATTGATCTCTTTCTGTACAGTACTGAGCTACATCCCCATTACCATCACTCTTACCTTGAACCTCACTATCACCCTCACCCTTAACTTCAACCTTACCCTCAATCTCACTTTTACCATCACCCTCACCCTCACCCTGTTTTCGCTTTTTTTGGACCTTTTTCCCAAACTCGGTGTCAATGCCAGCCACCAAGTTTAAGATCTTTATACTAGATAAAGGACTAGGAGGATTTTTATTAAACAGCCTATGGCCCATATATGACATTTTTTTACTATGCGGTAGCCAACATGCACATGTGTGTATCCCACAAACTGGACAACCATAGTACCCCTTAACAGTACTCCCAGACAGGTTTCCATAAGTCACTAATCGTCCACGTCAACACAACTCGTAAATTAAAAGTTTGTTTCCTATAAGCATCAAACATATCGATGCCTACATCCTATAGGGGTTTCAAGTCCTCAATCAATGGTGCTAGGTATACAACTATGTCATTTCTAGGCTGTTTAGGGCCAGATATCAATAGAGACAACATCATACACTTCATTTTCATACACAGCCATTGAGGAAGCTTATATGTTATTAATGTAACAGGCCAACAACTATAAGTAGTGTTAAGTGTCCTATGTAGGTTAATCTCATCAGATGATAAAGCCAACGGAAGATTTCTCGGCTCTTGGGCAAAATCAGGTCATTTCTTGTCAATTAACTGCCAAGCTGGTGAATCTGTCGGGTGGCGAAGCTTGCCATCTCCAAGTCTTTTATTTTAATGCCATGTTAAGTTCTCAACAGTTTGTGGTGATTAAAACATTCTTATAAACCTAGGAATTATAAGAAAATACCATAACACCTTTTTAAAGACCCCTTTTCTAATTTTTTTATTCATCTTTTCTTATTTGCCACATAGATGCTCCACACCTTGGGCATTCACTAAGATTCTTGAACTCATTCCTATAAAGAATGCAATCATTTCGACATGTATGTATTTTCTCATAATTTAAGCCTAATAGCTTCATTATTTTTTAGGCCTCATACATGGACTTAGGCAAACTATTATCATTTGGCAATATCTCATTCAGCACTTCCAATAAAACTGAAAACCCATTATCAAACCAACCATAAAGTCCTTTTATATTGTACAGTTTTATTAAACCTATTAACTTTGAATGTTTTAAACCTGGATATAGGGCCTTTTCAGCATCTTCAAGCATATCTTTAAAAAAACTAAGATCTTTATCACAATGCTCAAAAGCATCATAAACACTGTCATCTACATAACTATAATGCAGACATCTAAAACGCTAATTTTGTGGCTAGTCTTGGCATTTTACAAAGGTAGGTTTCGGGTCCACCTCACCGTGCCAATTTCAAACTAAATATGTTTCTAGAAAACTTTTTTTAAACAGATGTAGCCTCACTTGTTCAAGAGTCAAAAACTCTATATTACAACAAGAGGTACAAGGACATCTAATTGACATTCTATTTTCAGAATTAAGAATAGAAAACTCCAAGAAATAATCAACCCCATCACTGTACTCATCAAACAATCTATCACAGAATATCCAATTTTTGTCCATAATATGTGTTGTTGCATGTTCATTTGTTAGATATTGTTAGCTTAATAAGTTTAGTTAAATTGCACAAATAACTTCAAACTTTTAGGTTTAAATTAAAAATACAAATTGTAAAATAAATCTAAGTTCTATTTGTTTAGAGTTACTTAATACATGTACGCATTCAGCAACCCAACAGAGCATATATGTAAACATTCGGCAACCCAACATAGCATATATGTAAGCATTCAGCAACCCAACAGAGCATACATGTACCCATTCAACAAGCCAACAAAGCATACATGTACACATTCACCAAGCCAACAAAATATACATGTACACATTTAGCAAGCCAACAAAACATGCCACACCTACATTTTTCAAAATTTCATATTCATATTAGAACAAACAAAAGTATATATTAGAACAAACAATTTAATTCCAAAAGAGTCTATGCAACAAAATGGAACTAAAACCATGTATGTCAATATTTAAAACATGTTAGTACAAGTAAAACTCAAAACACAACGATAATAGAAACTGAAAGAAAGTGAGAGATTTAAAAGAATTACCAAATGAAGACAACTGTTACACCATAAACTTTTGTGATTCTTTAGAAGCGAGAGATTGAACTGAACATATTAATTCAACTTATTAGAGCTACTCAATTGAAATAAACATGCAAGATATAAGAAAAAGTAATAACAAACTAAACATTCTAGTTGAAAGTCAACAATTCAATATTAAAATGCAAACAAAAGTTTCATATACAAACAAACAAAAGGCCTCTTACAAAAGTTTATTAATTTAAAGATCATGTAAAAAAAAAAACAAACAAACAAACAAGCTGCATGTGGTTATGAAACTAAAATGGCCAAGGCTAATGTACCCATCAACATATGAATGAAGATTTAATTATATTGTTAATTACTGTGTCAGAGAGTTGTACAAGGGAAATCACATAAAAAAAAATTAAGGACAAGCGTTGTTGAAGGGTTAACATGTGAGATATTGCAATTTATACTAAGTCTAGCAAGTGCATTATTGGGAAAGGATTGATGAATTGACCGAAATTGAATATGTATCTTTATCAATGGCTAATTAAATGGAACAAGTTAGGCCCAAAATTGAAAGCATTATGCAAAATTCTAAATGCAATTTCGAGAAATGGGGAAAAGGAGAAAAACCCAAAACTGCATTGACATTGTATCCATCAATTCCAATTAAAGTGTACATGAAATTCAAAGTCGAGTGACATGACAACTAAAGAAAGAGAGGAAAGAAAATTGATTTGAATTAGGCACTTATAAAACCACTCTTAGTTAAAAACTCTGGTACAATAACCCAACTTCAATTGCCTTTACCTCTCTGCTATATTTTCCCTAGTCCCAAATTATAAACAATCAAGATTAAAGAAAAAAAAAACTAAGAATTTTAAAACCCATTCTATAGTTAAACTGCAACAAACAACATGCATGAGGAAAATAGGCACTATAAATTGGAAACATAATAATTAAAAATAAATGGCACCTACAGAAATGAATTTATTGAAGTGGGGAGAATGAGAGAGAGAGAACCAAATCATGATAGAAAGGAATTCATCTGCTTCGGGCTTGGTTGGGATTGACATGAAGTTTGATTATAATGTGCAGTATCAACAATGGGGGATAGGATTTTAGGGTTTTGTTTACTTAGCTTTGACAGAGAAGGACAACCAAGATGTGAAGAATGATGAGTGAATGACTTAGAAAAAAATTAGGTTCAATTTTGGTCTTAGGGTTAGGAAAAAACAATGTGTTTTACTTATCTTTATTTTTTCTATGTGAAACGATACCGTTTCTAACTGAAAACATATTATTTACTTGTAAAATTTTAGCAAAAACCCGCTAAAATTTTCACTTAGGCGCGCTCAATACATTTCAAGTTCTTTATATCACAAACATAATATGCTACTGATTCAGTAGCATAATTAACAAAAAGTCACAATGGTTTTAATTTTAAACTTAAAAGCTTTGGCTTTGAAAGGTCTTGGGTTCGAATGTCAGTTTGAAATGAGATTCATATTTTATTTTCTTTACTGATACCTTAGTGTCACCAAGAAAAAGCTAAATGGTCTTTTTCTTAAATTTAAATGCTCCGATGTTCGAGGTCCCTGGTTCGAATTTCATCCATTACATGATTATAATTATTTTCTTTTTATTACTAATACTTTAGTATTAAAGATTTTTTATGTCTAAATTTCAGAGACCATAGTATCATTAATTTGTTATACTTATTTGTTAAATACGGAAAATGACCCATATGTATAAAAATACTGATACTTTTTAATAAAGTGTCATAAACCAAGTGTTAGTAAAGACCATTTTTCTGGTAGTGCAATTAAACTTCAATAAAAGCAACTTAAATTTCAGTCACTAAGCCAACAAAACCTCCAGCAGCAATACATCTTCTAACATCAATAGTCCAATAGCCACTTACCCAACAACACTCCAACACACATTCAACAGCAACCCAACATCTTTCTACACCACTGGTAATGCAGCCACATACCCAACAACTCGCCAACCCAAACCTAGCAAACCAATCTATTCGGAATAAATCAAAATACCCAATGTTATTGAATGCAAAACATGTACACTACAATTGTTAATAGTAACCATTATATTTTGACACTATAACTTTAATTTCAACAAATTTTTACAACTAATATTTATAGTTTCATACTCACACTAACCATTTTGCTGATGCAATAAGGATGTCAGAAAAATAGTTAGCCCACTCCAAACTAACCTCATTTAATTCATCCTGAGTGTATATTTTCTTTCCATTAAACTGTTAATCACAAGATTCTTAAGAGATCAAACTTCAAAAATAATGTCATGTATATGGAATAAAAGAAAGTTAAGAAATCTCATCATTAACTTACATTGTTTAGCAAACTAACATCTCCTATTATTTCCTTCATGTACCTTAACACATAATAAACATACTCTAATTTTGCGATATTTTGTTTCGAAGCCTATTCATGCCAAAAAAAAATTACAAAATCTCATCCATTTTAGTTCTGTAATCGATAGGCACATATAGTTTCTGTAGGGTTACTTTTTTTTACCTTCACAATTCTCATCTTAGAATTATAATTCCATTTTTCCTTAATATCCTCTGCTGTGAAAAGTGTCATGGTGCTGTCAAAAAAGGTAAAGTGTTATCTCTTAATTATATTGAAAAACTTAAAATATCAATTGCATGAAATTGATTGGCATACATACATCTTAAGGAGCTGCTCTAAATCAATATCAGGTTGGACTGCACAGGATCCACATAAAATACTTCCTTTTTTACCACGTCAAACACAACTAAAACCCAATGGTAGCTAGGAGAAGGCAATTGAAAAAAAAAAGCAGAAAACAAAACCATGAATTAACAAACAATTGTAAAAGTAATATAAATTCAGAAACAACTGTAAAAGTTTTAAATGAAAATTAAAACTTATGAAGGATTGTATGACATGAGAATGAGTTGTCCATTTTTGGCTTTTTTCAAGCGGTTGTGAATATGCTCAACTCTCTTTGAGCGAAATTTTTTTGTAGCCTTTGGATTTGTTGGGCAAACCAAACTTGGACACATGAATCCAAATGATTTTATTCCTTTTCTAGTTGCTAAAATGGTGGAATCCAACATCCTGAATAGAAAATCAATGCATTAATAAAAAAGTATACTAAGTTGATATAGAATAGTGTAAAGAAAACTTATTAAACCACTTACGCCATATTTACTTGAATACTATTTACTCCTAGTGCTTGCATTGACAACAGTTCATTGCAATCTATCTTCCCAATATAAGCACAAGCATGTCTTTGGAATACATTATCATCAATCATATATGTCAGAACACCATCATTTTCATCAGGCAGGTATTTCTCACACAATTTCTAAAATAGTTACAACATAGGATGGTTGCTCTGGTGCTTGAATACTGCAATCCTTGCGTTCTGCATAGGCTACACTACAACTTTTTTGGCTTTATCCATTTTAAAAAGTGGCTTTTTTGTTGGGTTGTCAGGATGAATCTCATGTATACCATCAGTTGTACCATTAACATAGTCAAAATCCAATTGCTTTTTATTGCTAGTCTTTTCCTCTCATCATTTGCATAATCCTTTGGGATTAAAGGATTACGTCTTGGAATTTTCCTCAAAATGGCAGCAGTAGTGTTTTTTGGTGACTTGCCCAAATTATATGGCTCTTGTGAATATTAATGATTTCAAATTGTAAGTAAATATAAGTTTTATTCACTCCTAAGAATAATTCAAGCATTAATGCAACAAAGTTATTTAAAAATGGGCCATACATATTTCACTGGGTGATTTGCAATTTCATTTTTTAAATTAATTCTAACAAGCACACACGTAACCATCTCACTCAATATTCAACAAATACAGTATGTTGGAAAAGAAAAAAAAATAATACAAGCAATGAATTAAAAATAATAATTTACGAGACTCACATGTAAGAAACTCAAATAATTATATATAAATAGTATGCAACAATATATATAAATATGTTGTGGCTGCAAAGCCAGCTTGTGCAACACGGCCTTGTTTTAAACATTGTACTTGACTTGTATTGTTATATTAATCAAAACAATTAGCCAACAAAAAAAGAAATCTCACATACAAAGACAAAAACAATTTAAATACAGTTAATTTTATTAACTAACCTTATGGGCATCTCCTTCACTATGTTCATTTTTGGTTGACTTCACCGAAATGGCAACACCGGTATTTGATTGTGTCTTGCCCAAATTATCTACGTCCTGTGAAGATTAATTAAATAGTAAGTATATTAAACTAGATTGAATAGTAAATATACAAGGCAATAAATCATAATCTAGGAAAAATACAACCATTTATTATGAATAAACTAACCTTATGTGCATCTCCTTTACTGTCATTTTCATTGTCATCATTTTTTGCTGACTTCATCGGAATGGCAGCAGTTATGTTTTTTGGTGTCTCGTCTTTCTTCCAAACTTCTTCCTTCTTTCTTAGTGTTGATACTTTAGGATGTTCATCCCTTTGACCAAACATCAATTTCCTCTTCTTCACAGCTGACTTCCCTAATGAGTGGAAGATATACAATGAAAAATACTTAAACTAGGAACAATTTGGGTAACACAGATAACTAAAGTAACCTTATGTACATCTCCATCACTGTCATCATCATTGACCATATTATGTGGGAAAGTGGAACTTCCAACATCTGAATAGCGAGGCGTCCTCTTCAATTCTTTGTAAATTTCTCGCAAGTGGTCATTTACTGATTTTTTCCAAGCATCCAGCTCCCTCTCTCTCTCATTGCGAATGGATCCACACAAGCCATGAAAGTACATAGAAGCATATATAAATGTTCCCAAGCCTTGCATATGACCAGTTCGAAAAAGCTTTCCCAATGCTTGTGCAAGTAAGTCATTTCTTGCATCTGAATTCAAGGAGTATTTTTTGTCCTCCTTCTCTAGCATTTCCTAATGCCCACCATAAAGAAACTAATATTATTAAATGAGCACAGTTCTAATATCATAACAATGCTTGTTCTAGTTAAACTTGATTACCATTTTCTTAATGATTTGTTCAGTTTCAAAGTCGTATCATCCATTCTTTAGCATCTGAGCTCTCTTCCATAGTTCACTCCTGTCAATTAAGTCTTCAAAAAGACCCGACTCTGCACACTAGTTCGATAAAGAAATTAGATTAGTTAACTGTTAAAAAATTTAATTGTTAATTAAACCTTTAATAAATATTTAGCAAAGCAAAATATTAAGTAGTTAACTGATATATAATTCCTTTCATTAAAAATTTAAATATTTAACACACTTACAATTTCTTACATTAATCCAACGTATCCTTTTCGACTAAGGCAGTGATTGCACTTGCTCAAATCTCTCTTGTTCTTATTGACACGACTGATTTTCTGCATAATTAGATTACATATAACACAAGGTAAATATAATGTAACTACTATGATATTACTTGTCCTAACCTAAAATACTTACTTCAAAAGATTCCGACAAACGTTGGCCGACAAACTTTATCCAAACAAGACGCTTTATTTGAGGGCACTCAATTGGGGTTTTATCATTATGAACTTCCAGATAGAGTTTTTGGCCAACATATACTTGAAGTTCTGAAATGATGTTCCAATTGATTGTATTACTTGCTTCCTGCTTCTAGGATGAACAATAAAACGACCTTAAATATAGACGAAGATTGTTTAAGTGACAGTTAATAAAAATCCAAATCATATAACTAATAATTGAAAAATCACAGGAAAAGTTTTAAGTAGAATGCAATGGATTTTTAAGAATTACTTGAACAGATTTCCACAAACGCTCCTTTGTCTCTAGCAGAACCTTACGTTAATCAGAATAAAGAATTGAAACTGATGTACGAGCTAATATCCCAAGAAAAAAAGCCAACTCAGCAGCTTAATTGCCTGCTGGAACCCCCATTTCATTGTATTGTACCACAATCTTTCCCTTCTTCTTTTTAAGTCTTTTATTTTACATAGCTCTCATATTCACACCTCTCCTAGGGTTACTGCTTTCAGGAACATCAACATTAGGAGCAACGAAATTAACACCATCTCTCTCAGTACTATCCAAATCAGCATCATCATTATCACCTCTATCAAACTCAACACCATTCATCTCAGAACCATAAAAATTAGCCTTGTCTCTGCATCTTCTAAATTAGCATTATCAACAAATAAGTAGTGGTAATCATTTTCTAAATAAGCATCCTGATCATAAGCAACAACAGCCACAACATGTTTTCCCTTAGCCATATTACTGCACCTGAAATAAGTAAATTAAATTGCATTAGTTAAATGATAATATGAAGCTATATAACAATCAATCAGCTGCAAAAATAAAAAGCTATTATATAATTCATTATCATATCAGTTTGTAACATAGACAGTGAATAGTTAAATAAACACTTACTACAAAAAAGTAAAACAATTGGTAACCCAAATTCCTTCTTTGTTATTTCGTGCATAGATTGCTTGATCGCCATTTGCGGAACGTAACAAATCATTAGTTGGAAATTCTATGGTGATGAAAGGATATTTTAAACATTATTGACCTCGTCTTCATTTATTTGATTAATGGGCATATGACATACAATAGACCACTTTGTTTGAATCTGATCGTTTACATAAAATATTTGTTTGGCTTGAGAAGCCAATATAAATGGATCAGATTTGTATCTTAATCGGTTTAAGTCTACTAAGATGCATCTAAGCTCATCCTTCTTAACGCAACTACTTTGAACCCAATCACACTTCAACACACAGACTTTCAACAAATGATAGTCAAGTACCCAAATCTTATCTATAGCTCCAAAATATGTCATATCACATATTTCAGAATCATCTGCACCAACTCCACTACTTTGAGTTACTCGATTTGATTCTCGATCTCATGTAACAAAATGGAAACCATTAATGTCATAACCATTATGTTTAGTTACAAAAGGAAAAGGCCCATGGGATAACCAACGCAAAGTATCCAATACGTGATCACCCTTTTCAACCAAGTCATATACCTAACAAGACAAGAAAGAAAAGTAAACATCTTTACTAAGTGAAAAAAAAGGTTAAGATTTCTTTGTGAAAATTAATTATATAAATGCTTCAACCTTATCCGTTAGCCAATCGGTAAATGTACGGTTGTGGTCTTCTTAACATGTTTTAAGCCACTGCATATGGTTACTAAAGATCCAAAACATGAAAAATTAGACTGGAAATTATAGAAATAAATTATATAGATTTGACTAGAAGAAATTAACCAAATTACCTAATGTATAGTACTACGTCTTGCATGTTATGCAAGATGTACAGGTACGCTTGATCAAGTGAATGTAGAGGAATTTGTACCACTTTCCCACCAGACAATGGCTTATCTTTTGATAGGTTTTGCACATATCCAAGTGGAACCCTAACTGTATTCATGTTTGTCATGTACTCTGTACAAAATTCTAATGCTTCTTCCGCAATATAACTCTTCACTATACAACCCTCAGGACAGTTGTGGTTCCGGACATAACCCTTAAGGGTTTTCATGTACCTCTCGAAAGGATACATCCACGGAAGGTAAATTGAGCCACATAATCTAACTTTATTAACTAAATGCACAGTCAAGTGTACCATAATGTCAAAGAAAGAGGGAGGAAAGTATTTTTCTAACAAGCACAAAGTCACCACATGCTCTACCTGTAATTTATCTAATGTTGACACATCAACCACATTGGAACACAGCAAGTTAAAGAAGAAACACAACCTGAGAACGGCTTCTTTAATATGATTTCATAAGAATATGGCAGTCATGCTCTTCATTGAGACAAGATTTTTTATGTTTGAGGAATATCCAGCTGGAACCTTAATACTTTTTAAAGCTTTGCAGAACCTTATTTTTTCATCTCTAGTTAATGTGTAACAAGCTGCGGGAAGGAATGTGTACTTGTTCTTTTTAAAAGTTGGTGCTAATTCAATCCTAATTTTCATTTCCACGAGATCATTCATTGACTTAAGACCATCTTTGGTCTTTCCCGGAATATGTAGCAGTATTCCATAGATGCTCACACACACATTCTTTTCAATGTGCATAACATCTAATTAATGATGTACAAGTAAATGATTCTAATACTCTAAATTATAGAATATGGATTTTTTTTTCACCAAATGCGGTCATCATTGTCGGAACTTATGCGTTTTTTTAGAGTTGTTCTTCCCCCATTTATAATCAATAGACTCAACCAAACGCAGAACACCCTCCCCATCCAACGATTTCGGAGCAAACTCTCTCTCTATTGTGTTGTCAAAGGCATTTTCTTGGTATTGAAATTCATGACAATGAGAAAGCCAACGACGGTGACCGATATATGCATTTTTGCTACTATGTTTAAGTATACATTTATTAGTGTCTACTCCACAATATGGACAAGCATTATATCCTTTACCAGTGCAACCAGCTAGTTTTCGTATGTTGAAAAGTCATTTATAGTCCATAAGAATACATCCCGCAAATTAAAGAACTCCTTTATGTAGGCATCATAAGCCTCCACCCTAACTTCCTATAAAGTTTGTAAATCTTCTATCAAAGGTACCAAGTACACATTGATGTTGTTGCCCGATTGTTGAGGACCATAAATCAGTAGGACAATATCATGAATTTCTATTTCATACACAACCATGGAGGAAGATTGTACATTATAAGAATAATTGGCCAACAACTATATGTACTACTAAGAGAGCTATGTGAATTTGTTCCATCAGCTACTAACGCAAGACAGAGATTTCTAAGATCTAAGGAAAATGTTATCTACTAATTTCCATGATGGCGAGTCTGTCGGATGTCGGAGCTTACCATCATTGATTTTCTCATTTACGTGCCAAGTCAAGTCCTTGGCAGTTTCTAAGGACTAGAACATGCGTTTAAATTTAAGTATTGACGGAAAATACCATAAAACCTTCGTAGAAACCTCTTTCCTATTTTCGTCAACACTACTATCCTTTTTTTTCCATCTAGATAAACCACAACTAGGACAGTCAGATAGCCCTTCATACCATTTTCTGTAAAGTATGCAATCATTTAGGCTAGCATGTATTTTCACATATTTTAAGCCTAAAGCATACATTGTCTTTTTGGCATCGTATATAGACATAGGAATTTCATTACTTTCAGGTAGTAACTTGGCTAGAAGACCTAATAACTCGGTAAAACTTGTGTCAGACCACCCAAATTTACCCTTTTATATTGAACAAGCTAATCAAAGTGTCTAACTTAGTGAAATTTGTGCATCCTGGGTACAAAGGCTTCTAAGCCTGATCTAGAAGTTCTTTAATGGTGTGTTTGCTTGAGGGTTTAGGGAATGAGAATGAGATCCACATTTACTTGACAAAATATAATTTAGGAATGGAAATAAAATATGTGGGTCTCATGGGGGGATTGGGAATGGAGATTCCTATTCCCTGAATTGACTTTTGTATCGTTCTAATTTTTTCATATTTTTCGAATTCCTCTCGTTCAAATCACAATAATTTTTTTTATTTTAAATGTCATTATTATTATTAAATTTTATTAACTTTATTATTTTAGTTATTATTAATTATTGTTATTATAATTTTTATTAATATTATCATTATTAACATTTATTATTATTAATTTTATTTTTTAATTAATATCATTTTTATAATAATATTTATACATATATCTTGTTAATAAAAATTACATTATTTAATATTATAGGTATTTTGGTAAAATGATTCTCATTCTCATTCCTCATTCCTGTTTAGGATCTGCAGTACAATCCTTTAAGCATCGTTAACCATATCTACTATGTTACCGTCATCGTAATCTATAAACTCAAATGGAACATCTACATCTACATTAGAAAGTGGTGTGTCATTGACATCTTCCCTATGCCAACTCCAGGTTGTGTAAGAAACATCAAAACCATGAAAATACAAATGTTCATGAACAACATTATGTGTACGAAAGGATAAATTCATACATTTAGTACATAGACATTTAATGACACTATTGCCTTCAGAATTACCAATAGCAAACTTCATAAATTTTTCAACCCCATCTTCATACTAACTTGATATTTTACTACAGTAAACCCAAGACTTATCCATTTTTAGTTTCAGTTAGTTCTGATCTTGAGACATTAAGGAGGTTACAAATAAATAAAAAAATTAGAATATATTACCAATACATATAAGCAAAGTACAAATTAACATCACTTAAAATACCCTTACTGCAACATAAACATAACAAAAAATTTTGACCCCACACATTATAATAGTCACAACACAAAATACAAGTAAATAAACATATTATAGTAGTCAAAATCATTGCTGTAGTAAATAAACACAACACTAAAATCAAGCCCAATACAACTTTAAGTCAGGCTATCATATAAAGGACCATAATATTAAACATATTTCATGGAACTGTAAATTAACTAACGAACTCAAAACTCTAAAATAAAGAAGTGCAATTTATTTGCCAGGTCAATTAATTACTCTACAATAAATTGTTTCAACAAAAGAAATGCAGCAAAATCTGCAACAAAAGAGGTGGCAGCAAATTGTTCCAACAAAAACACAGAATCAACTATTACATAAGGAAAGATACTCTTTTTCAGCAAATTAAAATATAATTTCGCATCAGAAGCTTTTATTATTATTAATTTTATTTTTTAATTAATATCATTTTTATAATAATATTTATACATATATCTTGTTAATAAAAATTACATTATTTAATATTATAGGTATTTTGGTAAAATGATTCTCATTCTCATTCCTCATTCCTGTTTAGGATCTGCAGTACAATCCTTTAAGCATCGTTAACCATATCTACTATGTTACCGTCATCGTAATCTATAAACTCAAATGGAACATCTACATCTACATTAGAAAGTGGTGTGTCATTGACATCTTCCCTATGCCAACTCCAGGTTGTGTAAGAAACATCAAAACCATGAAAATACAAATGTTCATGAACAACATTATGTGTACGAAAGGATAAATTCATACATTTAGTACATAGACATTTAATGACACTATTGCCTTCAGAATTACCAATAGCAAACTTCATAAATTTTTCAACCCCATCTTCATACTAACTTGATATTTTACTACAGTAAACCCAAGACTTATCCATTTTTAGTTTCAGTTAGTTCTGATCTTGAGACATTAAGGAGGTTACAAATAAATAAAAAAATTAGAATATATTACCAATACATATAAGCAAAGTACAAATTAACATCACTTAAAATACCCTTACTGCAACATAAACATAACAAAAAATTTTGACCCCACACATTATAATAGTCACAACACAAAATACAAGTAAATAAACATATTATAGTAGTCAAAATCATTGCTGTAGTAAATAAACACAACACTAAAATCAAGCCCAATACAACTTTAAGTCAGGCTATCATATAAAGGACCATAATATTAAACATATTTCATGGAACTGTAAATTAACTAACGAACTCAAAACTCTAAAATAAAGAAGTGCAATTTATTTGCCAGGTCAATTAATTACTCTACAATAAATTGTTTCAACAAAAGAAATGCAGCAAAATCTGCAACAAAAGAGGTGGCAGCAAATTGTTCCAACAAAAACACAGAATCAACTATTACATAAGGAAAGATACTCTTTTTCAGCAAATTAAAATATAATTTCGCATCAGAAGCTAAATTAGGTTCTGATTAGGTTCTAAGTATAAATTTGTTGTAAAAAAAAGTACTGCTACTTCACTCATTTCCTAATAACCCCAGACTTCAATGAAAATCATACCAAGGGATTTGAAAAAATGAAGGTAAGGAACATAGCAAGATAAGGAGAGAAAACAATGGCGAAGAAGACGATCGCAATACCACGAAATGCACCTTCACTCAGTCAATTTCACAATGCAATTGGTAACCAATACGTTAGGAAGACGATGGCAAGATGACGACGGCCGAGATTTTTGTAAAATGATGGTGAAAAGGAAGTCAATATAAGAGATTAAGAGAAGTTAGAATCGAGGATTTTAGCCTTAGCCTACTCTATGTATGTTTGTGAGTTGTATGTGTATCACTTAGAAAAATTAAGGATTAAAGAAGTGCAACTCAGCACCAAAAAAGTGCGTTTCAAGTTTTTAATTTTTATTTTATAATAAAAACTTTTAAAAAATTAATATTTTATATTTATGTACAAAACGTCGTCATTTCAACTTAGCTAAAACAACAACGTGTGTTCATTCGTGTAATATTTTATTTTAAATAATACCAAAAGTTTCAGTAAAAAAATGCCAAAATCAAGTCAACGTGAAAATTCTATCATGAATTATTGACGTTTAAATTTATATCACAAAGACATCATATATTCTTGATATAACCTTTTTCTATCAAGAGTCCATCACGAATCAGTCATGAATATATGATAGACAAAATACATATCACAACTATATCGTACTTTTATGACCTATGCCTTTCTTCTCAGAATCTGTCACAAAATGTCTGTCATATATTGCCAGTTTTCTTGTAGTGTATAAAACTAGAGGAAACTTAAATCGGAATTAAGATTTTTCATTATACAATTTTGTGGTCTCAAATCTTCATTTTTCATTTTTCATCGTCATGGACGGATTATCCTTCAACTAGGTTCAAGCACACTTACAAAAAGTTTGGCATCCTTCAAGTGCTTCGCACTTAATCCATTGGCTAGAGGCGTCGTTTATATTCACTTCAATGATGAAAATGATATAAGGAAGGTTTGGGGTAGGGGAACATGTATGGTTTGGGGTAGGGGAACATGTATGCCTTTTTTTTCCCCAGTTTGTTGGAAGTCGGCTTGAGTTGAGAGGGAAAGAATTTGGGGAAATTTTTTTACAAGATTCATATATGATTTTAGATGTCTAATAGATCCTTGAAAGTCTAGGAGGACTAGGAGAGAAAATACTTAAGAGAGGATCTGAATCCTTTAAGGAGAATCATTCTCGAAAAAGAAAACACAGTCTATTAGATAATAAAAATATTTTCGTGAATAAAATTATTTACTAGTTGTACTCAAATAGATTATAATTATTTACTAATTATTTGAGTACAACTAGTAAGATCACTTACCATCTAACAAACACAATAAAAACTACTGTGACAATATAACCGCCACAATATAACTACAATAAATCGTACATAATGTAGGACTTTAATTTAAGTATTTAGGTTAATTTAGGACTTTTTATTATTCTAGGGTTTTCCATTTTAATTGGAGTCCATTATGGTACGTGATTTAGTATTTTATTTGCATTATAATTGTGATTTAGTTTCCCTTTTTAAGTTAACTTCAGAAAGTAGGTTTCCTCTATTATAAATAGAGAGGTCTTGTAATTATTTTCAACTCAGATTTAATTATTCAATAAAACCTCGTTTTTCTGTACCCAATCAATTTCGCTTCCACTACCCCGCTCCATCAAATTGTATTAGAGCAATTATGTGCCAATCACATAGTTTTCCTGGCTTTCCACATCCATTCTACTGAATCCATCACTGAAAAAAAATTAAAAAAAATTGAAAATCCCCAAATTAACAAACCCTAGCCGCCGCCCCCTCCCACCATCACTACCGCCACAATTCGGCCATTATATCCACCAGCCACTCTATCCATCAAACTCACTGTCAGTAGCCACCCAAAATCCGACCAACTTCAGCCTTTAATCGTGGCCCGCACCCAGCGTACGAACGACCCAAACCGCGAGCCTTCACCAACTACCATCGCGAAACCAACCACACTCACAGGCAACCAACACTACCATCAGACTCTCCAACCACCACCAATCATAACCCAACCAAATCCCACCGACGAACGCTGGCCATAAACCGCCACAAACCACCATAAGTCGCCACCACTTCAAGTCGATTTTCCAGCCAAACCACAGTGAATCCAGCTAAACCGTTGTGACCATCATGTTCCTAACCGTCAAATCTTTCATATCCACCCATCCTTACTTGATTTCCGATCTCCATCGCTGGAGTCCTAAACTTTTGCTTAATTACCATTTCACCCTATAATTTTATTTAATATTTAGTTTAGCCCCTAATTCTTTTAAAACCACTCTCTCTTACCATTTTTACTCCAAATCACAGCCACACCCAACTCGAGAGTTGAGCATTATTCATAATTTTGCTATTGTATTGACAATAAATGGCAAACTACCATCTTTGTCCTCATATTTATCATGTGCTGATATTATTTGTATTGTACTGATATTATTTGCATACACTCGTCCAAAACAATTTCTTAATTAGTTGGATAAGGTTGAAGACTAGTTTCTATTTTAGTGTACTCCAAAGAAGAGCAAGTATTATTTTGCTTCTAGTAGATTGAGCATAAGTGTCTCAGAATGGTGGAATGAGTTGCAAATTTCTCGACTTGACCAAGGTAAATGCAGAATTTGATCATGGAATCGTATGAAGCGTATTTTGCAATCTGAGTTTATCCCACTTAATTATTATTTGGTACAACAATGTACAAGATCTGTTTCTTCTTATGCTTATGAGTTTGAACAAGTTTATGAATGCAATTATTATTATGAGACTAAAGAGAATACCGTTATAAGATTTATTAAAGGGTTTAATTTACATATTTAAGAAAGAATGCATGCATACTCTATATACACCTTGCAGCATGTAATTCTTGTAGTGAAGCAAATTGAATCTCAAATTGTATCACAAATCAAAAGAGAAAAAAGCCAAGCATTAAAACAATTAAGACAACCTCATCTACGACACCAATTTGAGATTCTTAATCCTGTCGCAAGGTGGCAGCCTAAAGTAAAAAATATACAGATAAAAGAAGTTTGTTCCTCCCCACATGTTGAAGATGTGCCTAATGTTGCAGAAGAAAATGTAAAATTTATTATTGATTTAAAGTTTCAATCTAACAATTTGTCCAAGAATGTGCATGATGTTTCCTTGGAGGAAAGGACAAGTGTTAAAGATGATAAGAATTTTTATCCTCTGGGATTTTTGATGACGAAGAGCAACCTACCCTTGATTTCCGCGAGCCTAATAGTACAATCAAGGATGTGAAGCAAAATCAAGTTTAAGAAGTTGGAATTATTGAAATGGTTTTGCCTATTCACATTAAAGAGAAAAATGCTTCGCTCTTGGAAGCTGAAATGATTGAAATGGTTCGTTCTTGGAAGCTGAAATGATTGAAATGGTTCGTTCTTGGAAGTCTTCATCACCTCGAAAAATGTACAAGTGAAGGAAGATGATAAAGTATGGATTCTTCAAGGTTTCGAGAACGATTGATGAGAAAGACAATAAGTTTGAATTACAAGATGATTTGGTCTTACAAGTTTCATCCTCCAGATTTATTCAAACTTGAGGACAAGTTTCTTTCAAGAGGGGGAGAATGATGTAGGACATTAATTTAGGTATTTAGGTTAATTTAGGACTTTTTATTATTCTAGGGTTTTCTATTTCAATTGGAGTCTATTATAGTATGTGATTTAGTATTTTATCTCCATTATAATTAGGATTTGTTTTCCTTTTTTAAGTTAACTTAGAAAAGTAGGTTTCCTTTATTATAAATATAGAGATCTTGTAATTATTTTCATAGCTCATATTTAATTATTCAATAAAACCTTTTTTTATAATTCTCTTTGAGATTATTTATTAAAATCTCTCTTGTAGAGTCGTTTGGATTAGAGTGTCATCTAATCTCGCATTACGCATTATTAAAAATCTCATTGAGTCATATAGATTAGAACGAGATCTAATCACGCTTCAAATAAAACGCGTTAGCTAATTGCATTGGTTTGGTCCGATACTAGAACGATATCTAATTTTTCTATCCTATAAATTTCGATTCTGCTGCCCCGCTCCATCAGTACAATAATAATAACTGCAAATAAATAAATCGTACAATAATAATAACTACAAATAATTAGCAAGCATCAAGATCCAAGAGTATTCTAACTCTTCATTGGTCTAACTAGTATGCGTCTGTTTCACCAAGGTTTTATGTGGATGTTGAAATATAAGTGTGCAACCCAAGAGGGGGGGTGAATTGGAAATTTAAAAATTAACCAAGCAAATCCACACAACAAGCAATTTAATGTCTTAACAACAATTGAAAACAATAAGTTCAATAATAGCACAATAATTAAAGAGTAAGGGAGAAGAGAAACAAACACACGAATTTTTACGTGGTTCGGCAATCCCCGCCTACGTCCACGCCTCCAAGCGATCCAAGCTTGAGGATTTCACTATCCAAGCCTTTCCAAGGCTTCAACGATTACAATTGACTTCGAGGTGTCAATAAACCTTTACAACAAAGAGATTATCTCCCAATCTCTTCACTCAAGTGTCTCACACACTCAAACTCTTACAAATGAATTGAAGAAATGAAAGATACAATGAAACTCACTCAATGAGTAGATATTCAAAGATGAAGAACAATGAATGATTCAATGAATTGTGTTTTACAAGTTGAAGGCTCAAGATATCACGTGTGCTTTTTGTTCTTGCTTGTTGGAGAGCTTCAAAATGAGTTGGATTTGAGTTCTTATAGCTTGAGCTCGAAAACTAGCCGTTACTCACATTCTGGGCTATCCGGTTTGCCGTTTTATGGAATTCGGTAAGCCGGATTTATGTTACCGTTAAGGCAAAATTTAAAATTTTGCCTAACCGGTTTGCCGAATTCAGGAATCCGGTAAGCCGTTTTCGTTCTGGTGCTTATTGCCCCGTATCCGGCTTGCCGTTTATCAGTATCCGGTAAGCGCTTGCCACAGTAACTACTACAGTAAAATATTTCTCAAAATTTATAGTTTGACCCCAAAACTTTATAAAACTATACTACGGCCCAAAACGTTATGAAACTTTACAAATAGGTCCAATTTTAGAATTTCTAAATAATGCTTTGTTTATCCCAAAACTTTTTGAAATTATGATATTGTCAAAGATGCTATGACACTTTTCAAAATAAGTCCTTTACCAAAATTTCAAGCAATACTTGTTTATTTCAAAGTTTTCAAAATTCTTTTAATTAAACTATAAACTTTGAAAAACAACCAATTTCATAAAATCATTTTTCCATTAAATAAGAAACATTTATAATGTGAAAATAATGATTTTATTTAAAAAGAATATTAAATAATTTAGGCTTAAAAGATTAATCATTCTTAATCTTGTTTGTTATCATCAAAATCAATATTATGGAAACATATATGTTAACAATCTCCCCCTTTTT